>VWZF01001117.1:558068-757999 GCA_013396755.1 Sclerurus mexicanus
CCCGTCCGCGCTCACCCAGCATCTTGCTGAGCTCGGCGTTGTGCAGGTCCGGGTTCTGCTGCGCCAGCCGCTTGCGCTCGTCCTTCGCCCACACCATGAAGGCGTTCATGGGTCGCCGGATCCGCGCCTCGCTCTTGCTCCGGCCGCCCGCCGGCCCCGACGGCGCCGCCTCGCTCTTCGCCTTCGCCTCGCCCCGCGGGCTCAGCGACTCTGCCCAGGGGCACATGGCCGGCATCATGATGGGCAGCGAGCACCGCCCCTGCGTCTGGTCGTCGCTGCTGGCGTAGCCCGCATCGGGGCTGCTCATGTCGGGGCGGGCCGAGACGCGCCGTCGATTGCTGCTGTCGCCGCCGCCGAGGCCGAGAGCAGCGGCGGGGCCACAGAACCCGCGCGGCACTCGGGCGCTGCTCGCTGCTGCCGGGACCGGCGCCCGGCGCGGCCCTATTTGAGCTCCGGCGTGGCCAATGGGGCGGCGGGGGCGGGCGCCGAGTCGGACGGCGGCCGTGGCTCCCGCTGCGCTCAGGGGCGGCCCTTGGGGCTCCTCCCGGCGCGACGGGACCCGGTACCTGGGCATGTCGCTGGATTCAGCGCGGGCAGTACTGCCCCCACCCTCGTGGGATCGGTGGAGCTGTCCTTTGGGGGACTAACAGCGCATTGTAAGGGGCACTCGGCTTCAGTCCTGCTCTCAATGGCAGAAGAGAGCGGCCCACTGAGGCCGTGCCCTAGCGTCGTGACCTCCAGGGAAACACTCACCCGGTCTGGACAACACCAGAAATGGCCATCCTTGAGCAGAACAGCGACGAAAGGAGTGAAAAGGACAGATTATTTCCATTCGTGACGAGATATACCGAGAGACATAACTGTCTTCTTCTGTAGACAGATTTGGAATGTAGCTTCGGAATAATAAACCAAGTTTAATCTGTCTCACAGTTCAGCTTTTAGTGCTGCTTTAGTGTATTTCACCTCGTAAGCCCTTGAAACATTTAACCTGCGAGGGACAGTAGGATACTGAACCCAGAGCAAAGCCTATGAAATATATCCTATTCCAATTTTTCATACTTAATAAAGACAGTGACAAACAGTGTCTGTCAAAAGTGCAAATATTTATTGTAGATAATTATTATTAATAAGTTGAACTTTGAATTACGTATTGTTTGTTGCATTGCCTTATCATTATTTCTCTAATTTGCCTGAATAAATAAACTGTAGTGCAAACAGTTGTTTGCAAAAAGTCCGTCACTTCAGAATAAACAGAAATTCTATCTCAGTACCATTTATGTTCTTCTTTGGCATACAAAGTAATGTAAAATACGGCGTTTTAACGGGCCCTCTGGTTAATATTTGCATTGTTATGTGGTGCTATTAAATGCATCAATGCTTATTTGAGAAAGCGCTGAGCTTTAAACTGAAGATCAAAGAGGTTTATTTGGTTAAGGACACCTTTGTTTGGGTAGCCACTTCGATCAAATAAACCAATATTGTAAGAATTCTCGCTGAAATTAAATGAATGAAGCCAGACTCACCATTAACTTATTCTAACACTGAATTTCCTGTTTCGCACAACGTAAAGCCCCCTTCTTTACACTTGACAGGTAGCACATATTCTAAAAAGAAGGAAAAAGCAGGGGCGAATGGGAGCTGCCCGGGACTAACACCGGGGAAAACAATTCTCGAGGCATTTCTGCATTCATGCTTTCTGCTCCCCTCTGGTTTTTAGAGATTATAAACAAGTGATGTTTCCAGCCTAATAGTAAACTGTATTTATCCCTGTTGCGAGGAGTTGAAACCACTGCCAAAAGACTAGTGTCTGCCTAAAACAAATCAAAGAAAAAGTCTTAATTTTTTCTCCCTTTAATACACACGCTCTAGTCCAACACAACGAGATGCAGTGACTCAAACTGCCCCCCTTTTTTTCCTTGTGTCAGATGCTGTAAAAAGCAGTGGAGGCGAAAACAGTGATCGTACACATACATGTCCATAAACTGATCTCATACTAGCATATAATAATTACATTCTTGCAAAACTATTTTGCATTTAAAATTGACTGTGAAATAGATTAACTGGGACATACTGCGCTTGCAAAGCCTGCCATCAGCACAGAAGCGGCGACAACCAGGAAAGCTCCTTAAGAATAGAGTGCTTTTCCTCTCTTTTTTAGTACAGCGCCTTTGGGACACTAGGGCGTACCTGGTTAAGGCTGGTGTTTTAGTGGCTTTAGTTTTATGGCTGAGGTTGTGATATTTCCCAACCCGACGTGCCGGGACTCAGAGTCCTCAATCCCAGGCTCACTGCCTCAGGACAGGTTAAGCACTGAAGCATGGCCGATACCCAGAGAAAATTTTGAATTAAACAGTATCCGAATCGTGTTTGAAGAAAACTCATGCAGAAGGAAAGTGTGTGTAGTTTTCCCTGCAGACAACAGAATATTCAGCTGAGAGGATAAGCAACATGACTTTCAAGCAAACCAAAACCCAAGAAGGCAAAAACCCGCTGATCTAAGGGAGCCGGTCCATTTCCATTGATTCCAAGAGCAGCTCCCTGCTGACGAGGCATTACTGACTCGGACAAGACTGACAGACTAGGGGTTTAAAGCGGAGGAGACAGTATTACCTTTTTTACCAGCTGATCTTGTTAAAACGTCACATTTCCCCTTGTACTCTAACTTGCAGAAACATTTTCGTGAGCCAAGGGAACAAATCTTGTAAGGACTTGTACTGAAAACGTTCAGCGAGTAGAGGGATTGCTTGCAAATAAAGTTTACAGCAATTTTTGGGGCTGTCACTTTCAGAAGAAAAGAATTTTTTTTTTCTATATAATGAACATGAGGTAATAAACTAAGCAAACTGTCGCTGACTTTGTTTGGGAGATTTGTTGAAACTGTTTCTACAGCTCATTGATCTGGGATCAAAGAAAGAAAGGTGTGTTTTGAATCTAAGCCGAGAAAGTAAAAGCTCCCTGATTTGTACAAAAAATGTTGGCAGTTTGTGACCCTTTCAGTAACCCTGGTGTCATAGATAGATTATCTCACCTCTTTTCTAACTTTTTGTTTTGACTATTTAGGATTTTTCGAATTATAACTTTAAAACACACGGCACAGCTCTGCCTCTGACTCCAGTAGCGCTCTGCTTACAGCTCTACTTTCCCGTAGCGTTTCATGGAGAGCTTCTTCTGACACTCCTGAAACCTTCGCGGTCGCACGACTCCTGGGGTCATTCGTTAACTTTCCAAACCTAACAATGCCGCCGACAGTTCATCCTTCTGATTTATTGACCTTTTAAACCCGCCGGTACAGAGCGCAGGGGCGCGGAGCGGGGATCCTCCGGCGAAAGATGTGTTTCTATTTCAGGTCCATTACAGAATGCGGTGTTGGAAGTGGTGCTCCCAGCGTTATCAGAGCCGACCACAAATGCCACATGAAAAGCAGCAAACATCCGGAGGGTTTCCTGCAAATCGAGCAGTTTCTCAAGACAAGAGCCTTTTTTTTTTTTTTAAACGTGTATTTAAAGGCAACACGCTTTGCCTCTTTAAAGCAGTTCAAAACCACTAAATGAAAGCAGCCCATCCCGACAGCATTGCACGCTGTAAGAAATCTCCCCGAATGAAGACATTTCGGGACTTTGTGTTAGGAAAGCGCATGGATTGCAAAAGCTCTGCTCAGGAATGACCCACTATTGAATGGAAAAAATCAAACTCCTCAAAACTGAAAAATATCCCTTTCAGAAAGTCTATCGAAACAGCGCTAATTACTGTACAGCAAAGCAAGAGTCCCCAACACTTAAAAAAATCACTGCTTCGCCCGCCTTACTTTAACCTGCAAATTGCTTTCGAGCAAAGGCACACAAACCCGCGGAAAGCTTGCGGCTCACACTGCCCGCAGCACCCGGAGCGGGACCACTTCGGTGGAAACACTTCCCGTGTCCAGGGCACAGCCCCGCACAGTATGCTGCCGGCATCTCTGCGCGGCCGCTTTGAGGGTGTACCCGCAGCGGTGTACCCGCATTTTAGGACTGAAGGGCGTCCGGTGGGGAGAGCGGGACGTACGCGACTCCCACTCCGAGGTAAGAGCCCTTTCGCCTCCCGGCGGACACGAGTGAGGTCCCCCCTACCAAGTCTCCCTCCCCGTCCGGCAGGTTGGGGGTGAGGCGGGCAGTCATCCCGCGCCCGGCCCCTCTGCTCCCCGCTCGGCCCTTTCTGCCGGCGCTTCCTCTGGCTTCCCTCCGGGCGGCCCCCTTTCCCGCAGCCCCCGCGATGCCGAGCTGCAGCAGGGCGAGACCCGGCACCGATCAGACGGGAAGTCTGAAAGGGGCCAGCGAGAACCGCCGCGCATTTATCTGCACGGGGACCACCGGCTCAGCCGCAGTCAAACCCCTCCGGGACCAGTGCAGGGACTGCGGTGAATGCCTTTGGCCAGGTTCAGTCCTGGGCCTGGAGAGAGCACATAAGAAGGGAGAGCCCTGGACGACCTTCCCATTTCCCTGATGCTTTCTTCGAGATGCTAGGAAACGCATCCTTTACACGTATATATACAGCATGCCATCTGTCGCTCCTTCAGCTACATAGTACCATTTACTATGACCGTGTCACTGCACGGAAGGATGGTCAGAAAACGTCCTTATCTGAAGGCAATGACTTTTCAATTAAGTTATTGAACGTTTGCATTAATGTTGAACTCCGACGGTACGCATTCCGGAGGACCTGCGGCAGAGGGAAGAGCCTCCACCGTGCCTGTTGCTAGGAAGGAGTTAACTCTGCCGCCGACGGGACTGCTTGGGGTTGGCTTTAGCGCGCCTGCAACGCCTTCCCTGCCCCTGTCTGAAGGCATAAATCAAATGTATGGGAATAAATGGGAAATGACAAGTTTAACTGACACGAGTCCTATGTATTTCTGTAATACCTCTTCCAGACAGATAACATGTGGACCCAACCAGGCACCAGTGAAGTCAATGGCAAATGCTTCTGAGTTCAAATGATATTGAAATTGCATTATTTTCACAAAGGAAGCCTAGAAATGGCACTTTTCTCAAACTGCTAAAAATGTAATATAGATCCAAGGCTCATTATCCATTATATTAGTAAATTTATCGACTTCTTTAGTATAAAGACCAATTGATGAGACTGAGATCACAGAGCTGTTGTATTTTCCTCTGTAAAATAGAATTCCAACAGTTTGATTACATGAGTTTCCAACTTCTTTGCAGATTTGGTGCTGTTCTATTTGAGAATGAGTTGCATAGGACCATGACGTACTGTGATAGCTGGGACCAGGTAGAACCTCCTACACTTGAATTTCCAAGAACAGAAATCCTGTTAGCTTTCATGTGAGTACATAAAAGTGATTAAAAAAAAAAAAAAGAAAGAGAGAAAAAAGAATGCTTTATACAATGCTGGAGTCACTCCAAGAGATCAGGATCTGAACTGAACTAACAATTTGGCTTAGCCTCTGTTTGTATTTATGCTGGCTTTATGTCAGCAGAGCTACTGCTAGCTTGTACTACAGTAAGATTTATTCTGACAAGCTAGATGCTAAAGTGATATCTTAGTGAAGGACAAGTCATGTAACTGTACAATTACAAAGCTGATCCCAGCTGCACTGAAGTAAATAAATTTCTTCTTTAGCATCACACACCTCCCAGAATATCCTTAACAAGGCCAGAAGGATGAATGTCATGGGTATTCTTTAGAAGGTATGCTATGCTACTATACATAATGCTCCTGCAGTCTTGTAATGTATATCTCTCAATAATTTTTTTAGTAGACATCAATATTTCATAGCAATTTGAAAGTTTCAAGTTCTTTGTCCTTAGCCAGAATAAAATTGTTACATTATACAAATAAGAAAGTAGCTGGGCTTGGAACTGCCAACATGCCAATTCCTTATGGTCACAGAAGAGATGACTTGGTATTTTAACACATGGAATTAACCCTGTTCTAGCTGTTTAGCAGAAGCAAGCATGTTAGTAGTACTAAAAGAATTACTAAATGATGATTAAATCCAAATGTCAAGAGCTTGCCATCTCCAATTCTAATGAATCAGCAGTGATGAACAGGTAAGATCAGAGAGAAATTAAGAATGAATTGAAACACTTAGCAACACTAAAGATGAATAGATCCTTTTTTTTTTCTAAGATGGAAAAGACATTTCTTAAAAAATAAATTCATAATCCCCGAAGTCACGGTAATGTTGTTTAAAAATATCTGTCCAATTACCTGACCAAAAAGGGCATTCTTTATAACCAAGACATAGGAATACAAAATTTGATATTGTTTTTCAAAATAAAATACCAAATTGTTTAAGGTTGCAATTTTGAAAAGTGCTCAGTAGAAATTCTCTTGAATTTCATCACACAGAGATTTGAGAAGTTCATTTGGTTTCATTTCTTGATAGCTGCAGCTGTTCAATTTTATAATATCTATTTTCCTTGACTACCCTTAATGCATACATTTTAATTTTCACATTCATTATTTTCACATTGATTTATTGTTATTAATTAAAACCTCAAATGTTCCTTTTAAATATAATTTAAAGCTGTAGATTATAACAGAAATACATCTGTACATCTTCCAAATCCAAAGCAGTCAATCTGATCATGTTTCAAACACTATTTACCGCACTCACAGGACTTTCAGTGACACACCTCTACTTCCTCTACTGGGCACAGTGAACTCTACAATTTCTATGCCTACAGTCCATTAATATTGAATCTTCTGAACACCTTTGACTACCACTGAGCCATGAAAAAGAAGGAAACAGCCCCTCATGGAGTCATGCCTGGCACAACTAGTAACAACATAAAAAAGACAACCTTCGCAAACCTCCAGTCTTAGTTAAACAATGCAGGTTGGTGGGGGTTTTAATTCAGGCATTATTACTTGGGCTTGAGATATATTTAGACTTATCTAACTGCAGTTCAGCAGTCATGCCTATTTCACTTACATGGCTTATTTCTGTGTGAATAAAACCCAAGTCTCAAAGTCCCCTTTCTTCCTGCTTTGTCCCCTTAACATCACCTTTTTATCTTCACAACTCCCTTTGAAGGGTATTTACTGAAAGGATGAGAAAGAGGTTATCACACAGAACCGAAAACTTAAAAAAGAAGACCCAAGAATTTCAATAAACTTACTGTGTAGCTAGATCAAGGACTGGAGATCCTCACTCCTACAGCAAACAACCTGCAAGATCTGAGACAATTTCTACTCAGCTATCTCCAGTTTACCAGTTTCATTAAGATAGGATGACTGTTTAACAGGGTTCTAGATATAAATGTTGCATGAACATTCAATTTAGAAACCTTGTTTCAATGACAAGTTTAATGATCTTTTCAGCTTTTAAAAATGCAGTCAAATCTTCTTTAGGAGATAGTCTATATAGTACCTACATGTACAGTGTTGACAGACTCTACCATTAAAACCTGGACAGGTTTGAATTAATAAAGCAGGGTGGATTACTAGGGAGCTTTAATTTCTGGGCTTACATATGTATAAATACCCCTGCTATAAAAGGGCAGCATATTCATGCTTCTTTAATTCAGACCAGCATCCTGCAAAAAGTAAAGGTAATAAGTTGCTCAGCACAAGTAAACTGAAAAATGCCTAAGAAATATTAACCACCTACATTGGTCATATACAAAGGCCAGAGTTGGAACAGAAGCACACCAAAATTATTTTACACAACTATAATACCTAGATTTCCATTGGCATCTGTTTCCAGCAGTCTCCTAGCCCTCCCTCCCAGCTGGTGAAAAATTGCAAGATTTATAGTGCAAGCCCTTTGCTACTTCAGGAAATAAAGATGATGAGTGTTTACAGTTGCTAGGAACACATTATATGCCAGTACATGCAGGTGCTTAAGTACTGTGATAGTCCATTTGAAAAAATATGAACTAAGGCAACACGAAACACGTAGGTAGTTCAGTTGACAACCACTCAACCACTCACCAGAGGGAGCCCATTTTCCCTTCCTACCTTGCTGGGACCTCAGAACTACCCTGCTAAAAACTCTACAGATGCCAGAAGGAGTAGCTGGCTGCTAAGGGAGCCACACAGACATACTGTGAACAAGAAAGGACAGTGTAGCTGTTGACTAATACTTTCTGCAGCACAAAAAGTTCTTGATTGAAGAAGTTGCTGTATTTGCCTTTCAAACGGGACATTTCAGAGGGAAACCAGTCATGTATCTACAGCACATCACTGACAGGTGTAAATATTTTATAGCATCCTAGGTAGCCTTCTAATTACTTTTTGCTAGACTGTATTTTTGATATATTGCCATTGAATACTTTAGGCTAGGTTCTTGCAAGGAAAAGTCTTATCTTTTCAATAGAAAAATACACATTTTTCAAAGAATACTACTTCTCACTTTACCTGACCTCAAGCAGAAGAACCAGCCTTTTAATATATTAGTAATTCTCATACATTCTTTAAAGTCCAACTGAAAAACTTGAGCAATATAATTTGCATTTCAACTAAACACAGAATTAAGTCTGAGATCATAGCTAACACTGGAATGTGTCCTGTTCAGGAAGGACCTGCAGCTCCTTCCAAGGACAGACTATGTATGTACATGCAATGTTTGGAACAGGACATGATACAGAGCTCCCTTAGCAGTTTTCAGAACTTGACAGAGCTGCAAAAGTTGCTTTTTGTTTTGTTGGTTTGTTTGGTTTTGTTTTTTTTAATCTTTGGCCAGGTAAACACAAGATCTGTTTAGTAGCAAAACTGCACTACTGCCTATCTAAACAGGAAAACCTTTCTAGTGAAGATATAGTTACATCAGCAAGTATGTGTTTCTGGCACTAGAAGATTACCTACAGTTTCATACCTCCCAGTATCTGTCCTTTTTTTCCTTCAATATAATGAAATATAATTAAGTTGCTACTTTTACTTCTAGTGTCTTCTTTGTTCTTTATGTTTCTTAATTACTGATTAATACATGTCCTCAGCACTTTTCACAGATACTGCTAGCCAGCAGTCAGTAGATGCCACAGCACACATCTGAACTACTGATAAGTAAATATCAAGCCCCATTGATTATTTCCTTTCCATAGAAAGCAAATTCATCAGTGCAATCACTTTTAAAACTTCCCTTTCAGGTTTGCAACAGTGCAGCCACACATTTTTTGTCACTTGTCAGACTAAGTCAATAGCAAAATCTGAGCAACAAAAATTTGATCTGGGTAAGTAATAGTTGCACATAAGTTGATAATTATTAGTTGTATTTCAAACTAATTATTTCAAACTAATTCTTAGGATTTTCTTTGCAGCTTGTAGCTCAGAAACATCCTGAAATGCAATCAACTGATTTTTACTTAAATGTATGACTACAGAACTGAGGCTGGCTCTATCACCCGCCTTTGGAAGGGTTCCATATTAATGGGTACTCACTAGTCCATATTGAACCTTAACACAGCACTGGCTAGACACTAGCCTACCAGAACTTCACTTTACAGCAGCACCAAATTAATCTGAAATTGAAACAAGAAGATAAGATAAAGTTATTCAGTTACTAAATTACATACAGGCATGATTATGGAATCTGGGGAATCCCTTGGACAGGTGCATACAAGGTTTATGTCTCAAAAGAGCTCTTACTGTAAAGCACACACAAAATGATAAAATGTTCAACAAGAATTTTTTACACTAAAGGTTAAATTACAGAACTTTAGGTAGTATGATTACTGATTTTATGAATGTGTTTATAGAACACAGCCTTTTGCATTACTGGCTCAGTGTGAAATTTCAAATTAAAAAATTTTCTTAACTAAAAGCAACTACTACTGGTCTTAGTTACCTGTAAGTGGATAGCAAACATGTATTATTATTCAAAGAGAAAAATTACTCAGAACTATTTTTCCTTTGCTAGAGATTTTCAATAAAATGGAAATTAAAAAATTCTATATTTGAAAACTAGTAGATTGTGGTATACATTCAGATTCTGTCTCAAACAGAAGTAGATTACTTGCATGGCTCTTGTAGAAATATTTTTCCAGCTTACTGTGTGTGTACTTTCACATGTTGAATTTATTGGATTAAAACCATAGTGATGACAAGAAGTGCATGTATTTTTTTCTGATAGTACTATAACAAAAAACAGGGCTGCAGCAGCAAGTGATTAAATAGCTACAATATCATAGCTTAAAAAACTTCACATGTAATACTGAAGTATACAGTTCACCAGGATGTATGCCTAATTAGGATTAAAAAGCATCCCTTTTATAATAAAAACAAGGACACAGATTGATGATTATTGGCTGCTTTTATAAAGCACAGATTATTATTCATCTTTACCCACATAAGAAGAGTTTATAGGTTCACATATATTTAATGGGATTTCATGAACATAGTCATATATTAAGATCATTATTTATAGTTGTAGGTCAGAATTTATACTACAATACTGAAATAAGAGGTCAGTAGTAAGATGTCTGTATGACAAAATCTATTTCACAGATACTGTGAAAAAATTGCTCTACAATTGTCAGTGATATATTGTAGTAAATATTTAATTAAATATATTATTACAAAAAGAATTTAAATAATAATGTGAATTAAATACAATACCTGGCACCAGCAGTAATTTGGACATATCGCTGGGAAGATCACAAAGTGTTCAAGGTTACAATTTGAATTTCCAGCCAGAATCAATAAATCTATCTGAGTTGCCTTATAAGTGTAATATATTCACTAGGGAAAACTTTCTTTCAAGAACCAGTTATTATCCACTGCTTTGTTAAAAGTAATTAAAAAATGGCTAATCAGCTTGAATCTTAGAAGAAGTGTTGGATGTGAGGTTAATAGTATTAAGACCACTGAAAATCAATTCTGTAACTTTCACAACAACAAAATATTAAAAACCAAAAGTTCTCAATCTCAGGTGTTTAGCCACCTTTTTTTTTCAGTAAATCTAAGAATAGGAGCTCTGACCAGACTCAGGTTCCACGGAATATCTGCATGTTTAAAGAGAGGAATGGTCCAGGAAGGAAAAGGCTAATGACTGCCATTTCAGACTATTTTCAAGCATCTATGACTGAGTAGACCAAGATCACAGAAGTAGCTTCAACTTCATCCCTTTGTCACAAGTTAAACATTTTTTTAAAGGGTGATTGTGTTAAGAACTAAGCAAGACACTAAGGAGATACTCCTTGAAAGTTCCTATGTGACTAAAACACTAGATGATGTGTTTTAGTCATGTTTATCAGACCTCTGCCTACTGCTCTTAACTTGTAACTGAGGACATTCTGAAAAAAAAAAAATCATACTTTTTTTCCAAACCCATCTTTTTTTATATGATCTCACTCCAAAGGACATTTGTATATTATTTTTAACCCAACAAATGCTTTACAAAGATATGTCAATATTACTCACACTGTTCTGGACCTTTGGAGATTCAGGACAAACAAATGTTCCAACTAACTTGTCCAAAGTCATAACAGAGCAGAAAAATGCTATGGATCATGTGCCTCTCCCTTTCCTCTCTTGAATTTTAAGCACAATTCCATGCTGAACTTACAGAGATTGGTCTTAGATTCCCTTCCTCCCACAGTCCTGTTAAAACTTTAGCAGAATCAGAAGATCGTTTGGACTCTTTAGCATCTGCCTTTGGTAGGGTGTCTACTCAGGAGACAGCAATAACAGGTTGATTACAGTCAATTGGAAAAAGGGTAAATCAGTAGTCCAAAAGAAACTCAGTAGTGAGGATCCCAAATCTTCACTGCTATTACGCATTCTGTGAGCTATTCTGGAACTGCAGCTTAACTCTCCTTTCTTTTAAGCTTAATTATGTTTTTCCATACTGATCCTAGAAAACTGCCAAGTGGCAAATAGTGTACATGGAACAAACATGGCAAAATATTATATATATATATACACTATATATACAATATATAGGATACAAAGAAGTACTTGCTGCATACTATGTATGACTACATAACTAATATTACTGTACCTATTTTTTTCATTATTTTTGCTACTAAAAGCACAATGGCAAGCTGAAGACAGATTTTAAATGAGGAATATCATTGGGGAGCAGAGGCATTGACAGCATTACTAAAGCAAAATATAGTCTCTGCAAGAATGGTTGGAATTATTAAATCCATAACCATGAAATGTGAAATCTGTTTGAAAAATAATCTAATTAATTGAAAAAGACCACCATTAGGAAGTTTGAAATTAGGAGTTGAACTAGGACGCTATTGACAAATTGATTTTTCAGAGTTATCTAGATCAGGAGGACATTAGTATTTATTGGTATCAGTTGATTCTTTTTCTGGATGGCCTGAAACCTTCTCATGTTGCACCAATCGAGTGAGAGAAGTGGTAAGGAGATTATCACAAGAAACAACTCCAAGATTTGGGATCCCGATAGGGATGTCTTCAGATAGAGGACTACATTTTGTGACAGAAATAGTCCAAGACATAAGCAAGATTGGGAATTCAGTGGGGCTTACATACTCCATGGAGATCACAATCCAGTGGAAAAGTAGAATGGATGAATCAGAATACAAAAAGGCAAATTGGTAAAATATCACAAAAGATCAGTCTGAAAAGGCTGTAGCTGTTTCCCTTGCCTTTTAAAAATAAGGTTGAAGTCAAAGACAAGGACTAGTGTTAGTCTTTACGAAATATTTCATGGGAAACCATATGAATCTCCAAATCCTACCATGGAAATGCATGTAAAAGGGAAACATGATTTATATCAGTATTTGCTTTCTTTAGGAAAAACTTTGATTGGTTTAAGAAGCTTCCTAGTGTGGAAATGACAGCTAGTTTAGGAAAACCCAGTTCATGATTTCAAACCAGATTATGTCTATGTGAAGACATGGACTTCTGAACCTCTCCAGGAATGTTGACAAGGACCCTTTCAAGTACTGCTAACTACCTTTACCACCATTAATATGTTGGTAGTTAAGGCAGTTAGTTTCTGAATCAGAAGCACAGATATCTTAGATTGAAGAAAACCCCACCAGCATGAAGAATTGTTAATAGGAATCCTGAGACTTCAAAATTGACTTTTAGATATGTCATCTAATTTTATACATCACCTTGAAATCTGGGGAGAATGGATATTGATTTGGACATTATTGTTAGTAGGAGCCTGGGTTGAGGCAAAAACTGAACAAGAAGTACCAATAAGATATCCACTGCAATTGAGATGTGATTTTACTCAGATTCCAGATTTTAATCCTGATAAATTGAAAGTAAACTGGGAAAAAGATAGGAAAGAATTGCACCTAAAATTAGAGGCAGAGGTAAATGACACAGTAGTACATTCTATCACCTTGAAGGATGGAGGTCAATGTCATTATTTGTTGAGTAAAGATGACTTTTGTTGTCAACCACTTGAAAGTAAGGAACAAAAAGGCCCAAAATATTGCTTAGTGTTACAAAGTCCAAAACAAGAATTGATTTGTAGGGAATGCCAAACTTCAAAACAAGGATGTTGTTTAGAATTAGAAAAAGAGCAAGGAAATTTGATTAGCCAATTCGGTCATTTGGAAGAATTTGTCCCAACACAGACTAAGAAAGAAAGGATTAAAAAACAGAGACAGAACAATTAATATTCCTCCCAAGAAAAACCCAATAAGAAAATTTGATTTTAGTATTAATCAAAGAGTTTGCTGGTTTGCAAAACATGTCACAAATTACTGCTTGTCCACCCATACCAATGGCAGTAGAGGAGTCCATTCTATGAGGAATCTTAACCATGAACTTGACTATTCTAGAACATGAAAACAAAACCCCACTTTGTGAACAGAAACTTGTGATTGGATGGAAGAAACAAATAGAGAATATTAGGAAACAATGGAAGTCTCCGCAGAGTAGAGCTGATATTGAGAAATTCTATTTTCACCCAAATTGGGAGATTTCAAACATAGGTTAGTGCTTTTATGATGAACAAATAAAAAGAAATGTGAGCCCCTGAAATTCCTTCTATCCTTAAGTTTTCTGAACTTTAATGAAAAATTATGTTAATATTTATCTTTGATTTTAAAACTATCTTGTTACTTTTTAAAATCCTTATATTACCATTTCAATTTCATAATACAGCTTTGTCTATTTAGCAATTGAAAAAAAGAATTCTAAAATAAAACAGAAGAAATAAATCTCATACACAGGAATTACGCAAACAAATAATCATTCAACAGTGCTCCTCTGTAGAAAACACTGTAACTGTGCAATTCTGTGCAATTCACATTGCACACTCAGATTACGCTACTTCTTCCTAGTTTAATTTTCAACCTTGTGCATGAATTGCAATAGTCCCATTGGTCAGCCTTGTAATAGAGAAGGCAGGTGTTCTCGTCAGTTTTGATATCAAATGCTTCATAAGCTATTTAATTTTTCCAGTGAATAGAACAGATGAAATATTCTGCACACACGTATTACTTTGCTCACACAAAGCTGTGAAAAATTAATATTGAAAATTATAAGGACTACAAAAAGTAACTACATGTTGAAAAGTGTATTTTTCAAACTAGTTTCAAGGATTTTTTCTAATTCAATTGTTGGAGTTAAAATTAAAATCAATACTCAAATCTGAAAACTACCTCAAAAAGAAAATGAGATATTTTTCAAGGAAGCATACAGTTTCTTCCTCACATTGAATAATCCAGAATCATTTATGTTTAGTAATAACCTTGCAATTTATATGTAAGTACATGACACATCACAGGTGATTAACATCTCTGTAAGCATCTCTATCCTACCACAGTTCTGCTTTAAGATACGCTGCTACATCCTAGAATACCTTTCCTAAATAAACTCCAGAAGGTAAATACTTAAGACAATAGCAAATGAGGGGTGAATGAATGTAAGAACATCAAAGGTTCTCTGAGGGAGCTGAACCACAAGACAAGCTTTGAACCCAGGTTAAAATGTCACAGGGTGCTACCTGAGCGCTGCATTTATCAATTTAATTCCTTCAGAATCAACAAATAAACTTTGTGACAAAGATAAGAGAATTTAAACCTGTATTTCTTTCTTAAAGCTGTCTTTGAAGTTGCCTTATACCTTAATGTGTAACTACCATTTTAGACACACATTTCAAAAAGGTTAAAAAAAATTTTAGGCAGTGAAAAGATGCAATCATATTGAGTCACAGACACAACCTCCCCTAAGAAACCTAATTACCATAAAAAGATAAAATAACAGTAAAACTGTTTTACATTTTATTAAGAATTTTGGGAAATAAGTATATTTTTTCTACTCAAGTAGTGCATCTCTATTCCCAAGATGAACAGCCAAAAACATTAAATAGAGTACTCCATCTAACAAAATAAATAACACTAGAGAAACTCAATTAATGAGTAATTCACAGCACTAAAAAACATGCCCAGGTTTATTGGACAACCTTTGAAAGTAGGAGTCTAAAACTGTTCTTGTGAATCCGAGTAAAAGTAGCCAAAGCCTGGTTTGCATTTGTATCTGTACTTACAACAAAAACATTTCTTTCGTTGGTACCAGCTCTTTGCATGGAAATGCGTAACTGAGAAGTGCTTCCAAAAGTCTTCCCCTCCCCTCCAATTCACTCCACTTACTGAGGTATCTAAACAATATTTTTTAATTTGTGAAGTCTTGGTGCAATCCTATCCCATGAGAAAGACTCCCTCAAACCTTCCCTGTTCACACAGTGGAAGGATGGGCAGACAGCCTTAGTTATTGTTTTCCTTTTTCTTTTTTATTTCCCTCCCCCCCTCCACTTCGTCATTGTTTGGACTGCAGCAGACAAGAATACCAGCTTCTGATGCACAATGAGGAGGGTGAGGAACTGGAAGGTCAGTTTTCTCATGCTTCCCATAATTAGAGGTGTCAAAGAAAAAGAAGCGGCCTCTGATGATGTAACTGTAAATTAGCAAAAGTCATATTTTTCAGAAGATGGAGGTATAGGAATAAATATAATGGAAGAATATATTGCCATTCAGGATGTTGTTGATTATTTAGAAAGTATACCAACTCATTTTACTGTATAGAAATTTCTAGTGAGAATTTTTACTTCTCTTAAAAATTACTTGTTTTTTTCTCACCCAGAACACATCAAGAGTGTTTCCAAGAACTTGTAAATACAGTAATTTAAAGAAAAAAAAGAGTTCTGGTGATAGGTGCAGTTTTAATAACTCACTGCTATATTTAGGTACATTCACAGCATCAACCATTGCTTTTTCCACTTGATAAAGAGACTATTGTCAAACTCCACATAAAAGCATGGCTTTGGCAGAATCCTATAATTTCAGGTTTGAATGTTATTTCAGCCTACTGCCTTCAGGTATTTGGAATCAAGTCAGTGATGAGTTTAACTGCAAAGAATATGTGAAATACACAACAGTCGTTGAAACAAATCAAATTGACATTAAAACAGTACATTTCTGGAGTTTTATTTGTTTTATATAGCATGGGAATAAGAAAACACACACTGCATCTTTGAAGGACTAAAGGGAGCTCAATATCCCAGATGAAGAAATGTAGATTAATTGCCAGTGATAGTTCTTAAAAGACATGGCTAATTTCTCTCAAGATGTAGGACTTGGGAGTAGCATGGCAGCCAGGAATAGAGTACAGATAGTGAGTTTCATTCTACAGACTGTCATGCTCAAACAGCCCTTCCCTGGAGAAGCTGTGTCTATGACCAGGGACAACATGAAATGCTTGGTAACAGATTTATAAAAAATAGTGTGAAAATGGAATGGTAAAAAATCCGTGGGATTTATTTTCTAATAGGTATTAATAAAACAGAAGTTTATAGAAAATTCTGTTTAAGGAGTAGAAGTTGCACAGTTATGCAAACAGAATATATTTTCTGCAAGCATCATGGAATCTGACAAGCCAATTTTAGCCCCGCTTCAATAAATATACACTAGCGCACATGTTATTATGTAAATCTGCTTACAAATTGGACCCTCATGTTCAAATCTGCCTTCTTGAACTCTGACAAGCTTTATTGTTTGGTATGATTTTCTGATAAAAAACTTGTTCTCTTTAGGAGAGAGATCACTGAATTTTAATCCAAAGTATTTATGAACAATATATGTACATTCTTGTTTCAGAAATACCTGGCAACACTGCTGTATAGCAATTCCAGCTAGACTATCTGTGTAAAAGATAAGCAGGTTTAGCCAAACATGCCTTTATCCGGGATTGCAATGCATACACAGAATCCTGAAAAACTTCCAACTTCAGAAATTTACTGTTTATTTTGGAGCACCTATATCAATAACAGCAAAACATACCACAAAGGTAGTAACTGATCATCTGCCTGACAAAATTGAAAAGGAATGTTTTGCTTTTAAATCTGAAGAGGAATAAAATAAAAGGAAATCAAGATAAACTGTCATATGCAGATCCACACAATAAGTTAACAAAAAGAATTTAACAGCTAACTTAGGGAACTTTTAATTTTTGCCATCACCACAATTCCAAGATGTTTTCACTTTTGAAAAATGAAGTGGCCTCTGCATTTTTGAAAGGTAATTTCTTTCAATACCATTCCATGTCTTCTCATATATCCTAATCCTGTCATCTCTCAACATCTTAATTTGACTTTATGGTGATGTTAACACCTTTATGCACTAAAAAAAAAAAGCCAGGGTAAATTTTAAAATGGAATCACATCTACTAAAGAAGAGAAAAAAAAGATGCCAAAAGGTACGTCTGCTTGTCTGGCAGTTACACAGCTGGCAAGGGTCTGATAACCCGCCCCAGCACAGAGCTGAAAATGGCACCTCAGACAGCTGAGGTAGGAGCTAAATACCAAATTTAGAACAATCATCTTCCTTTCAGGTAAGAGACAGCCTTCCACTAGATCTATCTCTTTCCAATATTTATTAATCACACTTTGGCTGTTGCTTTCCTAAGATATCTTAGCCATGTCCATATGGATTATTTAGCATTTTTCCTCAATTGTGTACTTCTTGAGTGTTAGAAAAAGGATTATACATTTCTTATTTTGTTTAAATATAGGTCCATTCTGGTCAAAGAGGATATATTTAATCATATACTCCTTCTAGCCACTAAACGACTATTCTGATTTTGCTTTTGTTTTATTCCCTGTTTTACCAACATCAGAGTTTAGTTTTGATTATTTGTTTTTGTTTTAATTTACTAACCACATTCATTTCCCATCAATCTGGCTTGTGCCTTTTTTTTTTTTAATTATTATTCTTCAGCTTCGATTGCCTGGGATTGCAGAAACTGACTGACTTATGACAAGAAGAATGGCACCAAAGCCTGAAAAGAGAAATCCAAAGCTATGCAATATTTAGGCTTAACTCCCCTTTCTACATGCAATATTCTTTTATAAAACAAGATCCTGAAAAGAGAGCTTTCCAAATTCCATACACAAAAGCAACACATTGTCTACGAAACTATTAACAGTAACACTGCCTTTTAGTAACAGGCAAAAGGGGATGTAGTAGGGATGCTTTAGTGGAAATGGGTTGATTGCTATACCTCATATAATAAAAATTGAGTGTTTCAGAAATGCAACACTAATGAAAAGTTAATAGCTAACAAAGAGTAGGAAACAAAGGATACCTGCCACTGGAACCAGCCAAATGCCACCAATATACTAAATAAAACTTGGAAAACTTTTATTGACTATCAACCTCAGCATGTTGGAATAATAAGGAAGTTTGGAATTTCCTCTCTCATTTGGAGTGTCTTTGCAGAAATATCAGCTGGTAACTACATCAGATTGTGCTATGTATAGCTTTGTTGATTTACAGAGGTCTTTAGAAAGCACACACCCAGTGTTTTTCTTCACATGAACAACCCTTATAGACGAACTGCCTAACATACCTGAAGTTCAGACAGTGAGAGAGAATGTTATTTTTTAAAGTTTAAGTCATTAGAAAGGATGATTGTTTAATTTCAGCATCATCAAATTGAGGTAATCTAACAGAATTAGTTTCTAGTTCTGAAAGTTATTCTCCAGACTTTCAAAGGACAGTTTCTTGCAACACATAGAAAGAACAGTTATGAAGAAAAAGCAGAATACTCCATTCCAATACTCCATTCCAATCCCTTCAATTAATGTAATGCATCTGCTTTTAATTTTTTAAATATATTTTGAGTTTTTCAGCAGTTACTTTTTTGAATAGTTATTTTTCTAATGCTAAATAAAACAAACAAATAAACAAGCACAAAAACACCTCACAAAAAACCCAACAAACAAAAACTAGAACTATGAAAGCAAAGGGGGAACATTAAATAAAAAACTGAGGGTTTTTTCCTCAAATATTCTAAATTACTTTAATGTTTAAAGTATTTGCATTACAGCAGTACTTTCAGAGACAGTGCATCATGCCTTTCTTTTCCAAAACTCATCCAGTAAAAATAAATAAATATATACACTGAGTATTATTACTCTTTTTAAAACGATACAGAACTGAGTTAGAGGTTATATGATTCACTTCATGTCACATTGGAAAAACTGTGGCAGAGGTCCAATTAAAACCTGATCAGATGAAGACAGAAATGCAGTCAAGTGACAGTCACACAAGCAACCTCCTTAGCATGTGATGGTTGTCCTACATCACAGTAAGTTGTGTCACCCACCCAGCTTGTTTTGCTCCTTCCTTCTTCACATGGACAGATTCTGCCTGGCTACAAACACGAGAGGGTGAGCAAAGGAGGAGAAAACAATACCACACTGATTTCTGATTAAACAAACACATAGTTCTGGTAAATTAGCATTGATAATGAAACAGAATTCATGCAGTAATTCAAGTCTACTTTCTTCAGAAAATTACTAAAAATGTTGAATGCAAAACTGCAGTTCGGACTGGATCCTGCACGATGCCTACCAGCCACGGAGAAGTGTTTAGCATTCCTATTCCTGCTCAGCATTTCAGCAAATCTGCAGATATTTTTGAAGTTGCAGCAAGCTTCAAGGAAAAAACTCACAGATCTACAGATAACAGAATGATTTCTTAAAGTCATTATCATAAGTACTCATTTAGCAAGAAATACTGTGTGTATGATGAAGGGTTTACTTTCCCAGAAGTGCTTATGGGACTTAAGATTGCACAAAAGGGCTGTGAAATGTGTTTCCCTCAGTTCTGGCTCTTCGGTTCCTGGAGCCTCAGGTCACATTCAACTCATAGTTCCTATCAAGCTTTTCCCAAAGGACCTTTGGGCTCCTGCAGTAGCCAAACTTCCCTGGAACAGGAAACTCTATTTACACTGATGTCTTAAAGCCTGGTGCTCATCCATAAAAGGGAAAAATAATACTTTTAAGAACTGCACTTTTCTTAACCTTTAACAGACCACAAGTTAGTCTAAAATGCGCATGTTGTAAAAGAGAATTTTCACAAAAACAAGGCAAACTATTTCTGCGAAGTAGTAAAGACACTTCCCTGGAATTGCCTGCAACATTCTGACAGTATGCAATGTCTTGACAGGAATATGAAACAGAAAAATGCAAATTAATTTGCCAATTTTCACTGCCTCATATGAAAGAAAAGCTATCTATAAGCATTAAAATACTAAAATGTTAATATCTTTTGTCTGCATCATTTTTGATGCAAGTAATTTTTTTGAGGGGGTTGAATAGTGAGTAGGAAAACTTTTCTTCCCACTATCCATTCACAAGGGAGAACAGAAGACTTCCCTTGGGAGAAAGTGTTGAAAGTTATTGAAAATAGCCTTCATGACAACAATGTGACTGCTGAGCAGAAAAATCCTGTAAGATCTGCTTCTGACAAATTGCAGTAGGCTACTGGGAAGGTGAAGTAGAAGTATCTCCTTGTCCCTTCTTGTATTACACGTTTCTGTTTGTCACTCCCCTTAACAGACTGCTATCTCACAAAGAACATAATGTAACTCCCATTTGTCAAGTAGCTTTTTGAAATTTTATAACTGCCATTTTGATTACAAGAGAGTAATCAATTAAAAGGCCAAACTGAGGATTTTTATTAAAAAAAAATCCCTAAAGGCTCACTGTGACTTTATCTAGATATGCTTTCTAATTTAAAAATAAATTTGTCTTCATGCACATATGAGTTTTGATTTGCATTTTGGTTACTTTAGTGCCAAGATCAAGCATTCCTGCATTACCACATCTTATAATCACATCCTCTGACTCTCCTTCCCCATAACATCTTCTGTTTTCTGCTTTCTTTTTTATCACATCTAAAGTGAGTGAGACTTCTAGCTCTGTCAGTTTCTGTAAAATGCCATGCATTTTACAAACCACAGAAATTAACAATATCTGTCTTGTGCAGGATAAATTTGCTGAAGGCTGCTTTGAGATATTGAGCAAAATCCTCCTGAAAAGCTGTTGAGTTTCCTGCATGAATGATATCTAAAGTTAGTGACAGTTCAGTGCTGCAGGCACCTGAGTATCTATATAAAAAGCCTAAACTGCAAGCTTTGTGTGCAGACTGAGATTTTGTTTTGAGAATGCACTGATGTTTTCAGTAGACATCCCTTAATTAGCACTATCTCCTTTGAAAAATCATTGTTTTAAAATGAATATTTATTCAATAAAATAAGATGTTTCTCTTTTGGATTCTTATTCGTATTTTTACAGAAATCTACTTTCCAAATATAAACAAAGAGATTTCGACTGCTGTGTCAAACTTCCTTTAGCTCCAGAGAATGAGTTGATGTGCAGATGATGTAATTGGTTTAGAAAGTGAAATTGCATATTTTAATCTAGCTGTAAACAGCAACATAGAAGATAAAGCTGCTGTTACAGTAGTATATTATTAGTGGTGACATTATTTTACTTGAGGTCAGCTATTAATATTTCTGATTTAAAGGTGGAAGTTGAAGTTGAAACCTACAATCACCTTGCTTACTAAGAATGGCAAACAGTATCTGCATGACCTTTTCCAGATCATATTTTAATTCAAGGTCTTTAATACTTTAAGTATGACCTCTTGGATAGACAATCCTATTTAATATGATTCCAAATGCTGGACAAATTTTGACCTCAGACTAGAAGTCTGGAGACATGACAGTTATATTCTAAGACTTTAAAGAAAGCAAAAGGACACAGGGGTTTTCCATAATTTTCTTTCACTCATCACAAGGACTTGACAATATAATGTCTCTAATCTGTCATCTAGGAAATGAGTAAGGTCCTAAAAATAATTGGGAGTATCCCAAGGTGACTAAGTGTAGATCTATGAAAAAAGTGATATATTATCTCTCTATAATATTACTGGTTTATCTTGGCATTTGTCCATCTCCTTGTTGTGTTGAATTCTCTTATCTATCTGAGCCTCATCATCACCTCAATTCTACAAGCTCTTCAAAGTGGCTGGTTAGATTTTTCATTACTTCCTATTACTACATTCTTATTTAAAGCTGAAATGTAAAAAGATATAAACTTGCTATTAATAACAACAGCCTTATTAAAATGCTATTTTCTCTCTGGGTTTTAAGTATTCATAACACTGTGCATGAAATAAGAGACATTTTACATTACTATGTAAATTATATTTTTCCATCTAAACCTTTAAAAGAAGATTCATGCATTTAAATCTACCAGATTGTTCTGTTTTGCACTCATTCTTTTGAGCTTATGATTATTTTCTTGAAAAATAAAATCTATGATAACAATTGCATAAGAAGTATTATCCAAATACAGGCTTTTGGGTTTCAGTTATAACATGCACAATAAACCTGAAAAATAAGTCTGTGTGGTTTAAATATACAAATGGTGTTACTATTTTAAAGTTGCAGCTGAATATGTTTATAAAGGTTTGTTCTTTTAGAACTCTAAAGGCACCTAACAGACTCAATTTCAGTGTAAACATTGGTAGCTTACTTCCACTAAAACTACCACAGAAGACAAGCACTTATTGGTACTGATTGAAAAATGCTACCTTAGAATGACCAAAAAAACTCCACTAAAGTTGAACAAGATCTGACAGATTTCACAAGGCTGGAAAATGGTAATATCTAAAAGAATAAAATGACCGTCTGTCTCTCCCTTTTTAGATACTTTCCCATAGAAATGAAATAAAATATTTTAAATGCTTTATTTCATATGTAAAAGAGAGGCCTAGAAGCCTCAGTTCTGAAGTCTCTTTCCTCATCTGCTTTCCATTTCAAGTTCTGAAAACATCTGGAAACTGGAATTTCCCAGAATCTGGACTCCTAGAATCATAGAATGTTAAGGGGTTCGAATGGACCTTAAAAATAATTTAGTCACAACCCACTCTGCCACAGGCAGGGACATGTCCCACTACACCAAGTTCCTCAAGCCCTGACCCAACCCGGCCTTGAGCACCACCAGGGTTCTTTGGGGCATCCACAACCTCCCTGAGCAAACTGTTTCAGTATCTTACCACCCTCACAGCAAAGCTAATACCTAAGTCAAATTTCCCCTCTTTCAGTTTGTATCCATTGCTCCTTGTCCTATCACTACAATTCCTGACGAACAGTCCCTCTCTGGCTTCCCGGTAGGCTCCCTTCAGATACTGGAAGGTTTCTGTGATGTCTCCACAGAACCTGCTCTTCTCCTGGCTGAAGAGCCCCAATTATATCCAGTGCAATTGCATTATCTAGACTTACCTCTGTATTAATCTGGACCAAAACTCTATTATCCAACTAAAGCACATGTAAATCATGTAGTGCCTCTCTATATTTGACTGATGTCCTTGTACAGCACAGTCTCAAATATCTATTTTTCTATGGAAATATGCAGTTGTGTTATGCATTGCGTTTTTACTGTCTGCAATTGTTTGTTACATGCTTTCAGTCACAAAAACAAAGAGTATCTAAAGCAATCACCTCTTATTGATGCAATCTGTTGAAAACTGTATCAACTGGCAATCCAAACAACAGCTAGTAGCTTGAGCTCTACTACAGGTTTGTAGACCTAGGCAGACAAAGGTAGCTTTAGTAGTTCAAATTCTATGCTTAACAATTACAACTGGAAGGTTATTTTTCAAATGACAGAATGCATTCAGACAAAGTAAAAGAGGTTAATTTGCATTTAGTACCTGGCTAAATAACACTTTTTTTTCATATTTCTAGACAATCTTGGAGTCATATTTAGGAAATATCAAGAATTATAGATTCATAGAAAGGTTTAGGTTGGAAGGAACCTTAAAGCTCATCTAGTTCCAATGCTCATGTCATGGGCAGGGACACTTTCCATTAGACTGGGTTGCACAAGGTTTTCTGCAACCTATACCTGAACACTTACAGGGAAATGGGATATCCACAACTTCTCCCAGACCTTTAAATATCCTAAGTTATATAACTACGTAATAATTATATAACCTTAGCATGAATCATTCCCAGCATGTTGTATTTCAGTGCTATAACCCCCTACATATAACCCAGCTACCCTTGCTTTAATGTTATCTGCACACCATTAGACAGAGAAAAGTTCTTTGTTCCTTCACTAAGCAACCTCAATTCTGTCCTTTGCATAGGACTGTTGTACTCAAATGTATCACATTTAGCTGAACCTCTCAGGATGCCTAAGTTTTCCTACAAAGTCAAAAAAAAAAAAGTAAACCATTTAAAAATAAACCTTTGTAAAATTTTTGTACAGTTTTTAAACAGCTTTTTACCATTCTTTCAAGCAATGTCAATAAATATTAATTTCAATTTAATGCTTCATAAAGCAATGGATGAAAACAAGACTGCTGCCACTCCAAACTTATAATCTAAGTATTCATCTAAGAATAATTTTGCAACACATATTGTATTTACATGCACAGTCCAAGAAGTAAAGCAAAAAATAAACATGTATATTGAGAAGTCGTTCAGAAATTGCTAAGTATTATAGGCAATGTCTAAGTGCTATATTGTTTTATTTTTAAACTTATCATGTGCTGCATTTAGATAATCAATTAATAAACTGACAAACAAATCTCTTTACACCAACTAGACATGAGTCTTTTTCAAGTACCGTATTTTAAGGAAGGACATTTAAGAGGAAAGGGTGGAGGTATGGAATGGATTTGTTTAAAGCTAGTAGCCAAATTCACGTATCACTTGACACTACTAAGTTCAGATTTTTCACTAGAGATAAATACGGAGTAGATATTTTAAAATAGTTTCAAGCATTCCATCATCATACACTGAGAATGGGTTTATTGGAGCATTTTCAGAAATATGAGTTCTCAGTCATTTCCTTTTCCTTTTATTCCCTCATTCTTTCTTATCTTAATTTATAGTGATGTGTTTATAATAATAACTCAGTGATACAAACACTGGTTAAGCAGCAGGAATCATTTGAAAGTGACTTCATCAGTCACATGAAGACTGCCTTTTGCACTTGTCCTTGACTTGGGTATGGAAGGTAGCACGAAAGCAGGAAACTTCACAAACAGAAATATCAAACCATGCATAAAATTGACAGCCTAAATTATCTGTCACTATGAGATCTCACAAGAACTGCATACTCTTCTTTTGATTTATCATTTTACTAAAAAATTTAAATTTAACCCAAAACTTAAAAAATGAAATTCCTGAATTCCTGCGATTTCTTATTAAAATCTTTCAACTCTTAACTGACTGAAAATAGTAATGTTTGATCACTCCCCTTTTTTACTTGATTTTAGAGGTAATACTCAGGTCTAGAAAGGTTTTGACAATGAAACAAATTGAGTAGAAATTATTATTCCCCCTCTGGAAAAAATGTTCTATCCCAAGGGAGGATCTCTGAGTTAAGCAGTGTCATACAAGCTCTTCTTTTAAAACCAGAAGTTATGATCCTAATGAGCAATGCTTTCAACACATCTTTGGAAGTCTTTGTGAAAATGTACAGCACAATGCTGCATGCGGTTGCTCCAGGACAACACAAAGGTGGGAGAGAAAGTCCGATCACTTTTATAATAGCTATTTAAATGCATACTATGCAGATATAAGTAATAATTCATAAATATTAGTACAGAAGCTGGGAACCACAATGAACATTAACTTATATAAGTAAAAGAAATCCTCATTTCAAGACTGTGACCTTAATTGGTCAAAAGGTTAAAATATGGCACTTGCAAATACAACTACAACAGAAGCCATTATCTGAACCAGGGACAACTTTATGCTGCCTATGCAGCAGGGGTGGAATATTTCACCTGTTCCAAAAAAGATGGCTTCCATAATCAAACACCTACTGTTTTCTTTTGCTGTCCGATGCTGTAGGCAAGACAGAAAACAGGCTTTATAGGCAGCTGCAGTCTATGCTTCCACCTCTTCCATCCTTCTCCCTCTGGTGGTACCTTTTTCCTAACAGTGGTAATTCATTCTTTTCCTTCTTCCCAGCAGCCCAGGAAGTCAGGGCCGATAGACGACTGGAAGGAAAGGTCAGGAATTGTTCAAACATGTAAAGATCCTGTATGTCAACAGAATGAGACCAAGAGAGCCCTATACCTGTCTGTAGTGATCCCAAATCTTTGATAGCCCTCTGAAACCTGCCTTCCTATGCACCTCTTCATTATCATTCTCTGAAATATGAGCTGATTACTTACCCTTTTCATCTGAAATTCTCATTTTCCTCATGCAGAGCTTCGAAGTCTTCACTGATGCCTCCATATCCTTTTCTCCCCTTCCTTTTTCCCCACGTCTGTTTATCCAGTGCTGCAAAAACTAAGCTTGTGCATACCACTGAAAGTCCTCACATCAGCCCTAGCATATCATATGGAGCTGTCAGTTCTAATGGATCTGATAGCTTTTTATTCCTAGCTAAATATTTAAAACAATAGCTAAAAATGCATAGAAATACATTAGAAAATATCGTATGCAAGTATTTTACAGGGATAAAAGCAGTCACAACATAAAACTGCATGACAATCAAAATGTGACTCTAGCTTGTGTTGTCAAACAAGAGTCAATTTTAAACAGAATAAGCCAGGTAACAGTACAGCCCAGTAACATAAAGTTCAACATCACTTGCTAAGACTAACTAAGCTTCCAGGTAAGCAATGTGGAATCCCGTATTATCAGTTCCCAAACTGGCAACATAAAAATAAGCTTCAGTACATTTGAATGAACAAATGTGCCATCTTCAGAAAGAGCTATAGGCATATATAGACAGAAAAAAAAGAGAGGTAGTCACAAATACAATTCATATATTAAAATGGCTCTGCAGGCAGAACAAATAAACCTTGCTGTCCATAATTAAAATTCAAGTTTTTGTAATCAATGTAGATTAATTATTCAGATGATATGTATAATTTCCCCTTTATGCCACTCAAATAGTTTTCTATAGACTTTGTAAATATGGGTTTGATTTTGACATACATTCTAAGGGGGATATCAGTCATGCATGCATTTATTCTTACAGAATGTCATTCATATGATCAGACAGTTAGCCAAAGATCTAAAGAACTATATGCATATGTAAGACTGGTGCAGTGATAGAAATTCAAGAGGGAAGAATTTAATGGATCAGTGAAAAAGTTCTCTTTAAATCTTCATCAAGAAAAGAAGCTTTATGAGTCTTCATACTGGAAAAAAGAATCAAAACAAAATTATGCCAAACGGGTTTCCTGAAGTCATTAGGTTTGGATCTAACATCTCCTGAGGAGGGCTTGTGGCTTCCCATGCAATAAGCTCTGTCTTTCATTTAGACAGTGAAGCTAGAAAGTGATAGCTATAATTTCTCACTCATCCAAGCAGACTTGGCAGTTAATACACTTCAGCAAATAGCTAAAGCTGTTTCACTGTCATCACTCTTGCACATGTGAGCACTGCAGACACATCTGCATGAAGCCGGACATCAGACCAACTTGTGATGTCACTACTATGACAGGAAGGTATAAATCTATGAATATATTAAGTACCTGTCCATTCCTGAGATTATCTTTTCAAACAGATAGACATACAGTCATTAAACTAGCATCACTTACATGTTGAAAGTACAGAAACTACCTTTTCTAGCAGGCTCGCCAGGGAAGTGGTCCCAGCACCAAGACTGGCAGAGTTCAAGAAGCGTTTGGACAACACTCTCTGGCACTTGGTGTTATTCTTGGGGTGTCTTGTGCAGGGCCAGGGGTTGGACTCAATGATCCTCGTGGGTCCCTTCAAACTCACCATATTGTATGATTCTATGATAGTTCACATTAAATGACTCTTACAACTTCTCAAATCTTTACTAGTATTAAAATGAAGCTAAGCAACAGAAGAATTGATTTTAAATATCCTGCTCCCTTTAGACATTAAAATTGACATTTATTGCAAAGAAGTATCAGATTGATAAAGAATTTATATTCTTTTCCCTATAAGACTCTGCTGGTCTTATAGAACTGAAATAGAAGTTTATTCTCTTTCCCTGCGTGACTCATGATCTTGTCGATCATGACAGAAGGGACTAAAAATACAATGTATTACTGCATGCAGTGTCTGTAAATCCCAGGAAAGAGGTAGCTTTAGACATTTATACAGCTAGTCTGGCGACCAAGTGCTGGTGAGTGTGTCAGCAAGCGGCTGGAAAGCGGACAGTTTGTGCCGCTGCGCTAAGGACAGGAAGCATTGAGAGTTTCTGCAGCAGTGGTTGGCCTGAGATAATACCATTGTATGAGGAGGCTGAGCGGCCTCTCCCAGCACTGGGAGCCCAGAGCCTGGCGTCTGGCTGCCTGGCCCCCAGCCAGCCCGGCCCTGGGCTCTGCGGGGAGGGCAGCTGGTCCTCCAGCAGCTCCGCGCGCAGCCCGGGCCACACCTCACCTTCCAAAGGAAATCTGGCGAGAGCTCCAGACTTTATGACTTCTTCTTTACGAGTCCCTTCTTTTTTTTTTTTTTTTTTTTTTTTCTTCCCAGCTTGCTCTAGTACTGGTATTCACACTGGACTCTCAGGGAACTATTTAAAGTCACAAGTAATAAATGAACTGATGACAGGATTATTGGGAAAGTCATACTTTGTTACCCCGAAATGCATATTACATTCATCTCACTTTTTAAATAGTGGCAAATTACTGTTACTGCCACCAGTCATGCAGAATAAAAGATTAATTTTAACAGGCAAGTTTTACAACTTTTTTAATTTTTGTCCCTTCTAATTCTACCAGGTTTATTTAAGATATATGTTCTGTTTAAAACAGACATTGTTCTTAACACACAAAGGAGTTCAAGGATGTGGCATCAGTGTGTTCCCACCCACCATTTGCTCTGATGGTGTTAGATTCTCTGGAAAAAAACATGCATGTCCCAGAGCACGTATTGTGCTGGGTATATTTTTAAATTATGTGTTTCAGTAGTAGTAACACAAATATATTAAAGGTTTAATAAAATATTTCCCTTTACAAAATCTATGTGGAAAACCCCCACCAAACAGAAAAGATAATACATCTGCCACCTTTGCTCTAGAGAAGCAACATTTTACAGCCCAGAGAGCTTGCCCAAGAGCACACCTCTTATACCTTCTAGGATATATTACACATGTATATCAATGTTCATCATGCTGGATTTAAGGACGTCCTCAAGCATTCTTTTGAAAAGTCAGCAAATGGAACAACAGAAGGAACAACAGAATGAGGAATGCCAATATTTGCATTTTCAAAAATGTGAGTTATTTATTAAAATCAATGGAAATTAGTGTGAGACTAGGAACAGATTTCTATACCAGCATTAAATATATCTATTCTTATTTTCACATTAGCATTATATAATTTCTTAAACAGCATGTAGTACTTCTCTATAGCTTAATTTTGTAATAAAAACAATGAGTGTTTCACAGGTGAATTACCTTCCTGTATTAATTTTATACAAATATTTTGCAGAAGTCTATTATTAAACAATAAGAATTTAATCAGTATAGCAATAGTATTTGATACAGTAATAATTTTGGACACCTGGAGTTCACTTTATTTTTGTAACACTATTTTTATGCTTTTAGTAACTAAAATAGCTACAGCAGCAAGACTTCAGTTCCTAAACAGCATATGGAAATGTGGGTTTGTGTTTAAGGCACTACACTTAGCCCAGATCTACAGAAGGGCTGTGTAGAGTAGGGCTGCGTAGACAAGGGCTATGTAGACCTTGTCCACAAGAGATATAATCCATATATTGTGAAACATCAAAAGCCCCAAAATTCAAGCTGTTATGCCTGAACTTAATGACAGTTCACATTCTGAGACAGATCTCAAAAATAAGCAATGTCACTAGTTTTAAATTTAATGTTTAAAATACTAGTTTTAAATTTAATGTTTAAAAATTTAGTCAACTAGTCAACTAATACTAGTTTTAAATTTAATGTTTGAAAATATTTAATGTTTAAATGTTTAAAAATTTAATGTTTAAAAAATAGAGATGTTACTTGTCTTTGGCATTTTGAACATCTAAGATTAGTATTTTCACGAAGCTCTGTAATCAAGAAAGTGTTAAGAATACTATAGTGTCACACTATATTTTTAAGTCACGCGTCATTCAGAAGGGAAAGGCTTCAAAAGAATACAAAATAACAACTTATTTAAAGTTTGGCTTGAATAAAACAGTTTAGATATATTCTAGAAGAATATAATAACAATTAAATGATCTCAAGTTTCTCAGTCAAACAAATAGAATCATCAAGAGGTGACCAATTGCAAAAGAGATAAAATTAAAAATAATTTATTTTATTACAGGTATCAACATGTTAAAATACTCAAACTGATGTACCAACATATAAAAAAGAATCATCCTGGAGGACAATTTGACACTTCTTAAAAGTAACTTTTGGAGGTGATTGCCCAATTAGTAAAAAAAAGTAATCTTTTATTTTGAACAACTGAGAAAAAGAAACTCATGTACAGGTTTCTCTTCATTGCTATAAAAGTTGCAGTAGAGGCGAAGTCCCAAAGGGTTAACCTCTTGCTTGTGACACCTATTGTTTCTATGCAGTGACAATATATAAAACCTGGTAGCAGTCTAGACATGACCCTGTAGTAACCCTGCTGTATGCACTTCTCTGATTGTCTCCTTTGCACTGATCCAACTGGTTGTCCAAAGATCCAGTAAATATTTGCATGCACAGAGTAAGGTAGTGGCACTTTCCGTGTAGAGCCTGTAACAAGACACAACATCTCAGCTCTGAGTCAACAGCGAAAAACAAACAGTGGCTGCTAGTGGAGAACGTCAGCTTTCATGCAACAGTCAGCACTCAGGTACTCATGACCGTGACCTACACACTTTATCACACTTCGATCTGCACTGTGAAAGCAGAGACTACGCTGGTGGCTGTCCATGGGGTAGCCTTGCGGGCTCACTGGTCCTAAAGGAGTCTTGTTGATCCCCCGCTCTCTGCTTCTTCCTTCATGCAGACTGAATAAAAACCACATGATGGAACATGGTATATCTATGTGTATGTACACCTATGTAACTGTTCATCTCAAAAATATACGCAAACTCTAAAATTCAGCCTGCAATCCAAGGGCAACCTTGGCAGTTGCCCACATACTATTATTAGTGGGAGGAGTCCAAGGAATTAGGCAGCAAGGGGCACTGTAATCTTGGGCACAGTGTAGATTAAAATGCAGTCAAATTTAACGAGTTGCCTGAATACAGCATTTTACCTCAGGTACCTATTTTTCTGTCCAGGAAGAATCCTATTTAAAAAATAGCAGCAGTGCTCTGTCTAACATATCAGGCTCCTGGTTTTCCTTACAGCTCTACCATCCATTCTGAACAAATGTAGAATAACCTGTGTTTCAATAAATTATATGTTACTCAAATAGTAAGAAATACTTTGCTGAAGGGAAGAAGCTCTGCACAAGAACTTAGAGTAAAATATGGGCTTTGTGGAGTCAAGAGCATTTCTAACTAATCTGAGACCAAACTGAATTTAACCCAGGTCTTTCAAATTCCTTTAACTAAAATTTTAATTAAGGAATTACCTCAAGAAAGAATCAATAGGGTCATTACCTTTATTAATTGTCAGATTTTCTGCAGCCTTCTGCAGAAAGCACTTTGGTCTGCAGTTTCATATTGATCTACTCATATACTACTTTTCACCAAGAATCCACACTGCTAAATATCTTAATATCAGTGTTTGGAAACTGTTAGCCTTGATTTGAAATAGAGGTTAAAATAAAATGAAGAGGTCATGTTATCTTTTTCCTTTCCCACTCTATTTCATTGATGTTAAATGAAGATTTTCATATTTTGACAAAATCAAAATAAACAAAACTTAGCCCAGGCAAAATGCGAACACAGTATAGGGTTTTGTAACTTCAGTGAAACCCTTCTTATTTTAAAAATTTTTTTTTGATCTCTTCTGAAACAACTGAAAAAACCATTTTTATTACAATACATTGTACAGCACCAGTGATGATGCAGAATACATTTTTATATAAATTAAAATTCAGAAAGTTCTGTTCTATTCTCTTCTACATAGTTTATTCAGAGCATCTTGCCAAAACTTGCAGAAAGAAAATAAAAAATCCTTAGCAAAATTGGTAGTTTTCCAAAAGATGAAGCTTGGAATGGTGAAAGAAGGAAAGTTCCTTAAAAAAAAGGAGTTATAGTCAAGGAACAGAACAGGTGTAAAAACAAATGTTTGCTCTGTGCTCAAGAAGGTTTAGAACAGTAAGTTAGTTGGAATTCTTTCATCTCCACCCTTTCACCCATAGAAGTCTCAGTCAGAGCATCACAGGGTTCAGGTGTGACAGCCTGAGTGATAATTTTAAACCAAAGTGGTTGGCAAGGAATTTTGTGATCAATGTCTTGCAATGGTTGGTGGACTCGAGACTGTCGGGAAGGAACACACTACAAAGCAGAAATCAATATTCAGATCTGCAAGTAACAAAGACCACATGCCACTTCATCCGGAAAAAAAAGCCCCAGAGAGCACAGGGATCAGAAAAAGCCCCAGAGAGCACAGAGTAGGATCAGAACAAAGGTAGGGAGTCAAAGCTTCAGTATGTTTTGCAATTACAAAAAAGAGCCAGTTTATCAAATGAATTTTAAATATATTTCTCAAACAGTTTTTAGCTGGACACCAGCATCATAACTGCATCTTCCTTTGTGTCTTACCAAAGTTTTCATGCGTTTCCTTTTCTTTTCAGCATTCCTCTCTGCTCCTCCATCACCCCAGTCTTTCTGCTGTCTCCTTGCTCATCCGCACACACTTCAGTAGTGGTCTGTGACCCATACTTTCCTCTTACACCATTGCCTCTTCCACATCTGCCCACTAGTAGGTCCAGCAACACCAGCAGAAAGCCCAAGCTACTAAGCCCCCTTGTGGACTCTTTTGATGGAAGCAAGAAGAGCAGAGTGAACAGAAAAATTATTAACCTTCAATATGTGGGCAAAATGTGTAACCTTGAGAGCACTAGTTTTTTTTCCATGTTCTGAAAAGCAACCTGTAGACTTTTCTGATTATTCTATAGACTTTTCACTTACATAGCATAAAATTTCTACAAATGTGCTTTCTAATTCTAAATAATTTAATACAATTTTCATTCTCTTCCTCTCTTAACTCCCCTTTGTCCCTCCTATAACATTATGGTCTTCCTCATTGTATGCTATCTCCTTTTTTCCCCCAACTCTTTGCATTTTGACTTGCCTTCCTTTCTCCAGGACGCCAGAAAGAGGAAAAGAAAAACAGGTGAACTATCTCTGTCCAACTTATGTAGCTCAGAACTAGTGGCAGAAAAAGGCCTTCCTTAATCTCTGCCACTGCATTTTGTGGCACACTCAGTAGCGGCAGAGCCTCTGACTAGTCTAACTTAAAATCTGGTGAAAATTATATGCATCTGAAATTCCTTATTTTATATGTATGAAAAGCACAAGAGGTATAAAGCCATGGAAATTCCCTGCCTCACTCCAAATAACTGAAATATCCAGTCCCTTTGCCAAATAATATAGCTACTAGATCATAACAATTTATTATTAATTAAATACTAAGACATATAACATGACTAAGAAATGTTGTAGTTGTGGATGAGATTTGGAAAAATCTCAGCTTCAGAAGATTCATTATATTTTTACTAAATTAAAAAAAATAAAATAAAATTTAACAAACAAACAAACAAAAACAACCCACCATGACTGAGAAACTCAGAAGTAATTTTTCCATTCCTTTAAGTGGGAGGAGGCCTGAGAAAGTGTAAAGTGTTATCAATTTTGAAAATTCCAAGAGAAAAATAAAATTTCAGGTTCTCTGCCCTTTCAAAGATGTGTTCTGCAGGGCATTTTTTTCTCTTAATACTGCAGTCCACATTGAAAATGCAGATGTTTTCGAATATTTTGTTTCAAAACTCAGTACCTTATTTGTCAGAAATAAACATGAAGTATTAAGAATCTTAACAGCTGCATAAGACAAGATCAAAGATACTTAAAAAGTGGCACAGCCTTGACTGAGTAAGAGCAAAAGCCGTCCCGGAGCCCTGCATCATGACACTGTCTTTCCTCTGCTTTTTGACCTCACATAAGTGAGGGTGTGAGGGAAAGAAACTGAAAAACATGTTGGTTTGTAACATGATGGCAAAGGGGAAAAGCATACAGTTCTGTGTCTTGCACTTGGTCATCTTTGAGTCCCTTTGACAGATACTTGGAACTGAGCAGTTCCAGAGAGGATGCTGCTGCTCTAGGAACAGGTAAATTCTGAATGCCAGTGCATGGAGTGGGGCTTGCAGGCTGACTGCTTCCCAGGACGTCTGTATCTGGAAAAAAGGAACCCACAGGATAATGAGAAATGCAGTTGTGTTTATTCAGTAATATAGAGGACATTCTAAAATTATAAAAGCGTATGTAAACAGAAATTCACCTCTATCACTTTTGGGAAGGATGATATTTTTTAGTGAAAAGTTGTCCTATCTGATAGAAATCAAAAGAAAAGCTTAACAAGATAAGTGAAACAAGGGAAATTAATTTTCTTTTTAGATGAAGCAGAGTAGCAAGAATGCAAATTTAGGTGATGAAAAAATATTTGCATGTCTAAAGGCAGAATGAACCACTTAGTGGATGCGTATTTTCTGCTTTTCAACATTATTCCTGTGATTCAAGACAACCCTGTATACAGACCATATCCTTGCTTAGAGTAAACTGAAATAAACAGTATAAAACTTGAAACAGATTATGATTTGATTCTATGTGCACTCTATATTTTTATATCTGTTGTGTATCTAGCTATAAGAGCCCTACCACAGGCACATTGTACTGCATAGTTACCCACTTTCAAATACCTTATCTGCACAAAGAAATCAGGCGAGGGGGAGGCTGACTCACATACTTGTTGACAGACATTGCACCATGATGACAACATAAGGAAATAAAGTAATGCAGGTTTAACTGAAACAGTTTTAGAGGCACTACTCCAAGTGTTCTATTGCTCTAAACAGAACCTATAATGTGGCGGTGCCAGTTTACTCTTCTTGTGCTCTGAATGCCCAGGGGTAACTATTTCTTTTTTTCAGTGACATTCACATTTAGAATTGTATCGCACTGGTTAACTTACAAGATGCAAACTGAATACTATCCTTTAAAATTGCTTTCAGTTGCCCTGGGGTAGCTCTTAGGCAACAAAAAATTAATAGATTGCAGATAGATATGAATTAGCACTCATTTTGCACAATCTATGAACTAGTCACAGTTTAAGACAGTTCATGGCTAGAAATGGCATTTCCAGTTACAATTGCCCTGTGGAGACCATGACCAACACGTTTAATGTTTTGGTTGTGGATAATGTTTTGTTTCACTGTATGAAACAAGTTATAGCCGTTGGTTTTTCCTCTGAAGATGTTTTCCACAGTCCAAAGGATCGGCTTGGGCAGGATGGAACTTATTGGTAACTCACACATTTTCTAAAGTATTAGAAATTCTGTTCATAGCAAGTATTTGATTAGTAGTAATATTTGAATAGATAGAGCCATCTCAGGACTCCAGAAAAATTTTAAACACATGTACAAAGCCACTTTTCTATCCCGCTTACATCTTCATAGTTTCCAAACATGCTACATCATAGCATTGAACTGCCTGAATAAAGATAACCTGTCACTTAATAACAATTAGTATTACTGATTTCATTTAAATTTCTTCAATCTAAAATTTTTACCTGAATTCTCCTCCAAAGTAAAGTCCTCCAAAGCTGAGAGATTAAGAAACAGGACAAACAAGCTCAAGCACTGCCAGGTTCATTTTGGCATCTGTTAGGAAGGTAACTTCTGTGCTGCTAATCATGGAGCTTTAGAGACAGTTTCCATTTACAAAAGGGGACAGGGACAGGCAATTTGAATTCAGGCTTCAAAATCAGTAACAGCCTGGAAACCAGGACTCGGGGAATACCAACTTTCACCAGCATAACAAAGAGTGTTCTTAGGTGATTTCTCCCTTGAATTTTCATTTACGGTTTATATATATTTATGGCATATCTAAGAGCATTTCTGAAACAATTATTTTACTGGTGGAATATACTAGATTGCATCAAATTCTAAGTCTTCCCAGGAAAGAGACTCTTGTTTGGAAAGGATCTCACACACTAAAATTCAGCCATAAGCTTGGAGACTTTTTGTGCATCTCCAATATTTACATTGAAATAACAAAATGTGCTGCACTATGGAAGCTTTAATGACAGAAGAAATGACTGATTGAATTTGTCCAACATATTTACTAAGAAAGACTTGTTTTGTACTGGAGGTAAAAGAATGGAAATTAAACAAAGATTTTGTGATTTTTAAGCTTCTCAAAATTTGGGATACTGCACATACTCTCTTATTATTTTCATGTCTCTTATCCTATCACTGAGCATCAGCACAACCAGCTCTTTGTATTGGGTAATCATCCTTTTCTTCTATATTTAAGATATGGCATCATAAATGTTTTATTCTTTTATTCTTCTAGATTTTTTTTTTAATTTTCTCACCAAAATTTTTTTATTAACTTTGCTGACCTGTTGGAGTTTATTTAAAACTTTTGTGTATCTGCCTACATTTTTTTCAGAGCATGCTCATTAGTCTCTGAGGTCTGGTGAAATTTCAAAATATTTTACTAGCCAGTAGTACCTCTAGTTCAAAGGCAATCTTCTAATGGAACATTTATGAAATTTAATGTTTTTTATTTTTTATATGTTATCTCTGGTTTATTTCTAGTTAATAGAAACAAACCTCTAATTTCTTCATTTCAGCCTATAGTCCACAGTCTTCCCTCACAGTTTATGCATAAATTTATTTAGAAAAGATGCTCATTTTCAAGAAGTAGGCACATGATCCTATGTGCTATTTTCATATTCATAGGTATTCTTTACAGGAGGTGCTGCTCTGTCTAGAGAAAGAAACTTCTGGTAGCATTACCCCTGCTTGTTTGTACAGTCCTCCAACAGTAGCAACCTGTCCTAATTTTTGCACAGGTATATACAGAAATTTTGGCATGTGTTTAATATAAACAGGCCTAGTCTTGCATTCTTAGCACAGGCAAGACTCCAAAAGATCAGTGAACCAGCAATTTGCTTGGCTAAAAAAAATTCCTTGTTTCATTAAATTCTTACTTTAACACACACAAAAGAACAGAAAATCTTCACTCAAAGTTTAGTTCTTACAATCCAGTTGAATAGGTAGCTTGATGTGTCATACAGTTCTCAGCTACGCTCTCAACAATTTTAAGAAAGAAATGCCAGCAGAGGTCCAAACTCACAAGGCTACAAGAACATATTTCCAATTTTACAAACAAAATTCTAAGAGGGACACTGAATGCACCATTCCCTAGATTTTACAAATTTTCATCAAATGCAATTGCCAGGTGAAGACAGCAAATCAACAACCACCACCCCAAAAAACCCAAAAAACAAACAACTCTTCAGTCTGCTCATACCAAAGTGAGCATGCTGACATTTTCATGTGGTTGACTAACTTTTCTTTATGGCTACCATAAATTCAACTTGTTATAATTACTGTCAATAAAATTAATGAAATTACAGGCTGCTCAACAAAAGGAATATCAATCTGTAGCATTTTATTAGGTCAGTAAGACCTTCATTTATCACTGGTACATTTTGTGTAAGGCAGGGATTTGGCACTTGATTTGTAACTGTTGTAATTTCTTAAAGTCACATTCCAGGATCTTAGAAACATCTTATATATTGATTCTGCTTGCTTGATCAAGAAAAAGTTTCTCAATTTAAACAGAGGTTCTAAAAGACTTTTTAAAGACTTAGAATAACTTTAGTCCTGAGCCAAACGTTAAATGCAAAGCAGTTAAAAAAAAAACAACAGAAAACATTAATCTTTCAGTCACTTGCCAATTTGGAAATGTATCTTAAATACAACACTTCCTAAAAGGGGATGTAAACTTTTCCACTTGGTGCAGCAAGCATGAAGAGGTCCATACCTCCTTAGTTTCCTGTTTACTATGAAACAATAAAGAGAATATCACACTTTTTTTTCATTTGTGACATGATATTTTCTTTCTATAATTAACCTGAAGTCACACAAATGCCTTTCCAATATTTAAAAAACCCCACGAGCAACACATTCAAAACACAGAGCAACACAAGTGTGTTTTATCTTCCTGTTATACATGAATAAAATGTTCAACTAATTGCTTTACAAATATTTTGACACTGACTGGGTAGCATTCTGGTGTCAGAATTCAATTCTTGAGTCCCCGACAACAGGGAACATACTGGAATTTCACTTTTGAAATGTTAGGTCATCTTACTTTCAAAACTATCTGAGTTATTTTGCAACCTGACTTACATCTTCAGATGTGTCCTAGGCACTGAAGAAAAAAACCTCTTCACTGAGAGTCAGTGTGACTCAGAGTGCATACTGTGTTAAACCTTAAACAGCACCCTAAAAAAACCCAAACCGAACTAAACAAAACCAAAACCCAAAAAATCTCCAAAGCAAAAATATGCCCAAACCCCAACAAGATAAAACAAAAAATAGCTAGGTAGGTTTTTTAGTCAGGCCTAACAAACATGATTCATTTATTTTCCAGGGTCTTCAGATGTTGCTTCAGTAGAAAGTCAATTTTGGCAAGTTATGTCTAGTGACGACAAGCTTCTGTCAGTGTTCTGGGCTCTCAACTAAACAATCAGCTGCCGGTCACTAGAACGTTAAAGGTGTAATTGTATTTGGATGGGGGGTTTTTGTTGTTGTGTTTGTTTTAATTTTTTTTTAATGCTGCAGCTTCCAGCCATCAGAGCAGTCAAAATGTTTACTAACATTTTTCATAACCCTGTACAAAGTTGAAGTGTAATATATACCATCAAGACTCTATGTTAAAAATCTAGATATGTAAATTATTAAGTCATTTTGGCACTAAAAAAAGTGAGACATATTCCTCTTTGGATGAGTTTGAAGAGAAGACATCGGGCTAGAACTCTGTCATCCTTTTGTAGGATACCTTATACATACAAATATAAGAGTTCCATTACATACAGTGGTTACTGCAGACTGGCAGTAAAAACCTATTCTTTATGGCTGAAAAATACAAGCCTTACCACTTAGTCATTTTTGTGACACTAACTCACATCAAGAAATTACTTATGTCTACTTACTGTTGCACATATTTAGCAAAGGATGAATCTGATCTTTTCCAGATCAACACCTTTAGGGTTAGAAATCAAGTATCTTTCCTCACTTAACAACTGCCTTCAAGTAGTACTTCAGCTATTAACACTACTTTTTCAGGTCAGTTCCAAACATAATTAACATTAAGAAAGCAAAGTGGATAAGATAGAGACTTAACAAATTCACACTGAACTTTGTGATGCTGGTATTGCAAGCATCTCTTGTATTAATCAGCCCGAATAAGGTGCTTATTTCTATAGTGTTCCCATATTTCCCAGGTTAACTTAGAGAAGTCAGGCAACGAAAAATATTAAAGAGTCTCCTAACATAGATGTATACAAATTACCTGCTGTAGGACAGGATATATTACCCTACACAGTGCAAATGAGGAAACTTTACAATACACCAAGGTTCTTTGAGTCTTGATTACTAAATGTGCCCATTTAGTAGCCATTCCCATATTGAACAATTTCTTTCTTTTTGAGTGGTTTTTTTTTGTTTGTGTGTTTGCTTGTTTGTTTGTTTTTCTGCTAATTATTCTCATGTCAAAACAGTAACTTGAACCGGTATCATAGGAATTAACTTCAAGCAAAGTTATGAGAACAAAGTTATGAGAAAGCAAATCTGTTCTGCAAAGGAAATCTCTCCCTGCTCTACAAAACTGATTAAAGACCACCAGTGTCCTGGCTAACCACAAGAGCAGCAATGAGTGCAGATGTCACAGTGACCAGTGTTTCATGAAAGAAATATATCACATCTGATTTAGAAATACAGGGACGACACTTGCAAGCAGTAAAAATAGAAAGATTAATGTACTAAAGTATATGATTTTGTACCTTGAAAAACACTTATTTGAACAAATCATCTAGATGCTCCTCATGTGAAGACCAGAGTACCCATGAAAAGGAAAAGTAAGCCATCACTTCTCTCCTAACTATTTGCCTCTTAACTACAGGAAAGCAAAACCCTCTTTCACTTCTGGCTTTAGAATGCCATCAGCAACAGTTTCTCTGAGAAAATGTTAGAATTTTTTTTTTAAATGTGTTCCTCAATACTTATTCCTGGTGAAACACATTTTAAGGCCCTAAAAAAAGACAACTTGGGAGAGTTTATCAAGCAAGATCACACTAAAGAGTGCTAGGTTATGTCCTCAGATAATTATTTAATTTAGAACAATGAGGTTATGTTTGGAAATTATACCTGTCACTTTAAAATATGCCTCCTCCTGATTTAACACTGATTCATGGCACCAGACCCAGTTTCAAGATTATGTCAAAATGAAAAGAGTGCTTTTTAAATGACAGGTCAAGAGAACCTGAGTGATTTTAGTGAAATATGGTTACTTGTAATCATAATAAAAACTTGTTGATTTTATATATCTATTGTTAAAGAGAGAACAAAGCTCTTAAAAGGTATTTTTTCTCCAATGAAAGAAAGATATTCAATGTGAAAATCACTTTCCAGTAAGGCAGAAAAAAATCTTAAAACTGGTGAAATCATGAGGTATTTTATTAAATAATTGTCTGTAGTCATAAGGTAGTAGGACTTACTAGAGCTGGTGAGATGCTAAGTCAGACAACTAACACACATACAAACCAAAGAATTTTTATTCCAAAATGTTTACAGTTTAGTAGGTCATAATCACTCTATAAAATGATAATTTTAATTCACCTTTTGTTTTCACCCGTGACTTTTCTGTGAACCCTGTGATGTAGCTGTTTTGCTCATCACTCCTAAAGATTTGAAGATTCGCAAATATTTTTACTTTTGTCCTGCAAATAGTATTGAAGAACACTGAGGACAGATGAATATACCTTTAAATCCCTCTCTATATTTTTCACCATTGACAGAAAATATACAGTTGTTTTCAAAGTTCAGATTCTTATGTGCTGTGAAGAACATATCTAACACAGAATTTGCATTCTTGCAACTGCAGTTGGGTAGTATGTCATTTTCTAAGAATGCTTGTGAAGAACTGTATGCTGGGTTCACTAATGGATCGGACTGAGCTGAGTGGAGGGTTTCCTAACCTCCATTTTCACCTTAGCTATGCTTTGAATGTTAGGCCTATAGAAGAGGGCAAAATACTCACAATTATTACACCTAAAATAGCTGTCCCTCTCTTATTTTGTTGCTTTAGCAGTGCCGTTTTAGAGGATAGGTCTGTGTTGGCACAGCGTTTCATGAACAGGCTCAAAATGGTAAGCAGCCTCAAGTAGGAAGGAGGTAGCAATCATATTCCTGCAGGATTAAAATGCCACCTGACAAGCAATGAATGCTCCCACCAAAATAAAGTACTTTCAAGCTATTATTAGCTTCTAGTAGCTAGTAAGATGTTATGCATTTTTGATGCACCATATATTACAAAATTTGGATCAAATGAACTTTATAAGTAGAAATTTCAATCGAATAATAACTTTATTCTTGAAAGACACAATGTCAGATGAGGCTATGAGTTTTATGCAGAAAATGCATAACTGAAACCAAAAGGTTTATTGCATTAGATTGGAGTAAAAGCATAAAGTCATGTTATCTATTTTACTGGCAGAAACTTGCTGTGGGAAAAAAAATATTTCTCAACTCAACTGTTTAAAGCAGGGCAACAGCAGACAAAATAGGCTGTGCTGAGATGACACATCTACTGTACATCCTTTGGCAAGCAGGCCCCAATATTCTAGACAACACATAAACAAGTGTCTTTTTACAGAGGGACAGAATGGCTCCAGTTCTAAATCATAGCTTTCAATAACAAAGCAGGGAAGTGAAAACTCCAGTTTATTTACAGAATGTACGTGCCACAAGTGACAGAGATAAAAGTCTTTCTGAGAAGAAATTCAAGGAACTTATTAGCTTGCAGCCTTAAAGTACTCCCTTCGATATACATTAGAGATATATGTGTGTTACAAACCAGCTGTGAAACTATGGCAAATGGTAATTTGAAACCTTATGAAAAATAAATGGTATAATAAGAAAAATTAAAGAGTATTTATGCCTATCTTTAGATTCCAGTGACTTCAATTTCAGCTTTCGAAAGAAAGAAATAAAAAGATTTTTCTCAAATCTTTATGGGTCAACTGCAAAGACAAAAGTCAGGGGGAAAAAGGAGTTTGCAACAGAAAGGGGAATGTGATAGAGGAGAGTGAAAGAAAAAAAATCTGATGGTTGTGCATACTCTGCACCTTCTAAAACTTTTTGCACAATTTTGCCATCCTGGTAATTTCTTTTCATCCCTTGTTACACATAAATAGCACACATTAAATTTTTCATTAATATTTTTAGCTAGAAGTGCATCAGTTTTAAAAAAAAACACCCAAATCAGCAAAATGCACAATGTGTTGTATAGGTGTTTAAACCTGATTATCCTGCTTTCTAGCTTTATAAACCATGCGAAAATTTAGGCTGTGAAACTATCCTTGTTACGAAATCTGCTCTTGAGGTTCTCCTGACAGCAGAAGTAGAACATGCACTGAGTTGCCAAGTGCTTTGGTGTCTTTTAGAGCATTCTGCACCTGCACCACAAAGAGTCTGATCTCATACCAATTAATACATACAGAGAGCAGTGACTTGGAGCCTCTTGGCAGCCCAGCTGCCAGTGGGTGCCTAGGGTGGAAGGAGGTCCCAGCCACGCTCGCTGAAGTTCTGCTGGGCATCAGGTGGGCCCTGCTGCCTTCTGTCAGTGCTGAAATACCACCCATGTGGAAAACAGGCAGGTCTGACTGGCTGCAATTTCTAACCTTGGGCATCTTGGCCATTAGAAGCCCAACCGAAAAATCTCCTTTCTAGGAAATAAAGCCTGAGAGGTTGGAGCTGTGTGCTGCCATCCTCACCAGAGGCCCAGCAGCTGCTGCCAGGTCACTGGGCAGAGCAGGAGCAGTTCCCTGCTCTACCCAGTGTGTTACAAGTGTGCAGGCAGATTAAACATGGTGCTGTCATAAAAAGTAAAAGTAACACCAATGCACAGAGGTCTCAAAGGTGCATAATTCTTGCATTTAAGTCTGATATTTACCCTCTTTTTTTTTTCTTTTTTTGCACACATTCCCTCAAATGTCCCATTTGAATACAAAATTGCTTATGTAGAAAGTTTCTAATAAAATTTTGTTATTAAAAAATCATGTCAAGACAGGTACTTGAAAATTTGGCACCCAGTACCCCTTTCTGTGTCATAAATAGAGGAAAAAACCAGCAATAGAAATTCCTGAGATTTTTCCTGCAATTAAAAAAAAAAAAGAATATAATGTTTGTTTTATTTTACACTTGTCTTTCAGTTAACAAAGACACAACTTAGCATAAATCCTTTTGGATATTATGTGCAATGTATTACCTTATTTTTGGACAGTTGCACGATGACTGCAGCTGTTTTATAGGAAACTGTTTAAAAAAGCTAATTATATTTCAAGTATTCCAAGGGAAGTGGCCAGAAGAGAGCATAAATGGCAAGGATATTCATCAGACACTGGCAGGAGCACAAGCGTGTTGTGATTGGGGTTTTAACACATTTCAGAAGGCTGCTGTCTGAGATAGTTTTGTGATTACGTACTCACTCATCTATTTCCCTTCACTGTTTATGTTGGAAGGATGGCATGTTATTTTGAAAGAAAAGAAGAAAAAAAGGCATTTGCAGAGGAAACTGTAGCAACTAGTCCTGATATGGAGTAGTTTAACCCTGAAACATAGAAGTAAAATGCACAGGTCAAATGATTAAACAAAAAGAATGTACAACACTAGTGGTTTAATGCTTTCAAAGTAAATCGTGTATTATTATTGTCCTGAAGGCAGTGTGAGTCTTACCCTTGGCTCTAATAGACCCCGTTTACACTGTAAGTGTTGATATTCCTGGTCGTTTTGGAAGGATGAAATTTGCTTTGCTTTGTAAGGAGAACAGATTATTCCTTTCAGACCAGAGGCCAGGTCCACTCACCATTGTAGACACAGATGTGGGCATTACCTCTACTGGCATTTCCTTCCTCTTTCCAGTTGTGTTGTTTAAAGAGCATATCTGTTGTGCTCCGTGTATTTCTTGTAGTTTGGACAACTCCTTTGGTCATCACTCAACTGGAGCAGCAAAAAGAGCATTGGAGCTTTTGTGACACTGCATGGCACTCAGGACAGGGAAGGGTCTATCCCAAACAGTGAGATACATAACAGTAAAGAAAAGAAAAGAATCTGTTGGTAGCTTTATCATCCCAATGCCTTGAAACAAGTATAATAAAAAAAAAATCAAAACCAGTAAACAAACAAACAAACAAAAACCTGGAAATGTTTTGGTGGTTCTGAGTTATTTAAATAAACAGAATCTCATTAATGCTTCTACCCATGTTTCATACATTAAGGAATTGAGAAAACAAATAAAATCACAATTCTTTTTTCTTGTAATCATAGCAAAATTTAACTAAAAGGAAGACAAAAAAATTTGCATCATCAGAAACTGCTGTCATTTTAAAAGGAAAGCAAAGAACTCTGTCTTATATCATCTCCTCTTTCTGGATCTAACTTTCCAGACCTTGACAGGATTTCCCCACTGACTATCAAAAACATTGGTCAACACATTTTTTCAAACAATATAGTAGTAAAGTTGTTAATAAACAGGTTGATTTCTAATGTACAAGATTAAAACAAACAAACAAACAAAACAAAACAAAACAGAACAAAAAGCAAAGCAAAACACTAAGTCTTCAATTAATGAAGAGGAATTGGAGCATATGATTGGCTCAGTCCTCCTAGACTGTGCACAGGGACTGTAACAGAGTAGATAAAGACATACCTTATGCAAGAAAGTGAACATAAGTTCATTCTTACAGTGAACATAAAGTCTCTGAAAGCATCTGAAATATTGTTTGTACTGGTCCAGTTCCCACTGGATCTTACTTCCACTCCTATCTAGGACAGCAGTGATGCTACAACACTAACAGCAGATTGATCACAAACAAGGATGCAACCCCAAATATCACCAGCCTGAGGCCCCCATTACCTGCCTCTAAGACCACAGCCTTACAGAGAAACACACATTTTAGATAGAAGACACACTTAAGAAAAGCTTTGTATTTTGCATCAACTTGTAATACCTAGGAAATGAGACAACATATGTCTTTTTGGGTCAGGTTCAAAATATTTGTCACCACTATATGTAAAACAGTTCAAAAAAAGGCAGGGGATAGAAGTCATCCTCTTGTCATAGGATCCCAAGGAGATCACAGGCTTACTTGGATTACAACAGCAGTAATTTCCACAGAAAACTCTGTACTTGAGCTGAAAGTATAAAAGGGAAATGACACAAACACATAAACTCCTGCAGCAAAAGACAGGGAAAAGTCCTTGTGTTGGAAGATACTCCAGTATAACAAATAGTTCCTGAAAAACCAGGGTCAGCATCCTGCAAGGTAAATGCTTTTCATCTACCCACAATGCTATGCTATAAATTTAAATTCAAGAGGTCCAAGCAAGATCTAATGGCCATTACTATTACTTCACTGACTCAGAGCTAACAGCTCGCTTCAACTGGTAGATGTGAGTCAAAAATCAGATTTGAGAGCAATTGTCCTTGCCCAAAGCTGAAAATAAGTTTGACTGTAAAACAAATGTAATTATGTCTCTGCAGGAAGGAACACATCCAGAATGATCATGAAGTTGGTTGTAATCAATGACCTTTTCCGAAATACCTTGAACTCTTTCTTTTGTTGATGGGACTTTCTAAAAGTATACTGGGAGCCATAGGTTTCTGGCTTGCACCCATTTTAAACATTGCTTATCGCACAGTGCTACAATTTGTTATCAGATGACCCTGTGCTCATATACAAACACAACCACTATCAGGCACACACAGGCTATAATCTGGCAATAACTTTAAAAAACAGAAACAAACACAATGTGTAGGGAATATTAATAAACTCATAGAATTCTGGCACAGAATAAGACTACTAATAAGTATTTGGAGGGAAGTACAGTAAGACATTATAAAAATCCACATTAATTTCAGTCCTATTCCCACTGACATAAACTGTTTTAAATAGCTAGTCACATGAAGTACTCTCTTTAGAACAGTTCGAAATCCTTTTGACTTATCTAGTTTTCACAAATGTGATGATTGCCATGTTTTACAGGTTTCTATTGTGTCTAATGAGTTAAAACACAGACATTTGTGCAAAAACAGTCAATTATAACCATTATTCTGGCTTTGGAATAAAGGTCTCTTCCTTTAGTGGATACCATACTAGCATGTATTACAGGATAAAAGTATAAAATTTCAGAATTCTTCAGTATCTGTAATGGGAGTCAGATTTTTTAAAAGCACTTCCATATAGCAAGGTATGTAAAAGTGGCCTAATTTCAGCAACTATTAGCAACTGCTATGGTTCGTAATGTAGTTTTGCCTGACAATCCATTATAATGTTGCCTTGTCAAAAATGACAAGTCACTGTACTAACTTTCAATAGAAAGTCAGTGAATCACTGTGTCTTTACTCTAACATGGGGATTATTTCCCTGCCTCATGAGAATTAAATGAAAATAAAATCCAGGAATGACTATGCAACTACCAGATACTTTAATGATGGGTACTAGGTAACTACTTGGATGGATAAGAACAGATAATCTAATTGTGTGGTTCTTTTGTCAGCATAACTTCTGAAGAGTATGGTGACTTTTTGCTAATTAAACAAATTGTCTGTATCAAAATGATGCATTTATAATCATTGAAAACGGCACACAAATTTTTCAGGGCCACAACACGCAAAATACAAAGGCAATATGATTCAAATCTAAGTCTATGTTGAATTGTGTTGCATTTGTTGGGTTTTTCAATTTGTTTTTTTGTTTTGTTTTGTTTGGTTTGGTTTGGTTTGGTTTTTTTTAATTGGGTTTTATTGGGGTCTTTTTTGGTGATTAACAATGTATTCGCCCAGACGCAAATTTGTCTTCCTTGGCCAGTGCATGGATAGTCTTAACTGCCTCATTTTACATCCCTTTCCATTTGTCCACCTGAGACAAACCAGGATGAGGACCAAGCACACAGTGTTTCTATTCGTACTGTACCCAGTCTTTGGATCCAGAGTCAGAATACAGCTGTAAGCTAGAAGTCACAACTGGAAACCAGAGAAAGGCACAGTGATGGGACAGATGTGCTCAATACTTAGCCTGAGCAGAGAGCACATATGTTTTTTCTTTCTATTACTCTTTAGACCGTTTTAAAATATTATCATATCACCTTTTTTGGATCAAATGTTGCAATATATTCATATTACCAAAATCAGAACTTGGTCAGCAAGTGTGTGTGGCATTAATAAGGATCACTTAGGAATTATGCTTACCAAGTGTGAAAATAAATGGGACTCTATTTAAGTGGTGCTGGTTCTATCTAACCTTATCCCTCGAGATGATGCAAGAGTTCCTGGAAAGCTTCAAGCTTTGACATTTTACAGATAGGCTAATTTAAGAGAGCATGGAAGATTTTAAGCCACTCAATACCATTTTTCTTAGATATGTGAGGCACATTCCTTTTTTTAAAGAATCTCGGTAGTTTATTTGCAGAATTAGTTGAAAAGAAACAACACTGTTTGGTCAAAGGTTTGGGCTTAGAGAGTCCAATCTCTGGACTGACCATTTTTCTGGGTATTTTAATACAGATGCTCTTCTCTCCTCATTACCATGACATCACTGATGACAATATTCCAACTGACTAATCAGGAAGGAGGCTATGCCTAAACTAGATGAGGTTATGACTCTAAAGTATTGTTATCTTTTTCTGCCAAGGAAATATTGGTCAGGGAACTCCCACTGAGGAATCCTTTTGTTTGCCAGCTGAAGGGAGGTTGATGTGCCAGTTCAATCTGCTTTATCGCACACCTTGGTAGATTGCATCCATGCTTAGGCTGTAAAATAAATCCACTCATTGTTGCTTATTACTACAAAATATTTCTATTTCAAAAGCATTCACAAGTCTCATAGCACATTTAGAAATTTGTGAAAATACTGTTTTTCCCTAGAGATATTTATTAACTAATGTTATCCAAAAGGTGATATGGAAAAAGAAGGCAGAGTATAGTCACATTCACATTCATGTATATGTGTCTGTGTCTGCAGACATACATAGTTTATTAAAATTAACAAGACCAAACTTAGGCTTTCAAAATCATCAGGACCAAAAAATAATATGATAGGAGTATTCCCATGTAGAATAATTTACTGAACTGTCTTTAATAATTAACCCAGATTATTCAGCTGAATATGGGTTTTAAAGAATTTGTAAAGGGAGAAGTATGGTATGAGGTACATATAATCTAAAAATACAGCATCTTAAGGAATTTGATGAAGAATTTTAAGGGAAAATTTTTTTCTTTTATTTTTACCTAATACACTCATAGACTATCACATTTGACTTTAGTGGAGTCAATCCCACTATTTCCTAATAGAAATAAACACAAAATTAGTTCTTTGACAATGTAAATATCTAGATAAAATTAATAAAATAATGCTACAGATCTAAATTGTATTGAATATTAATTCCCCATTTAGGATCTTAGCATTGAACCTATTTCATTTGAAATAAAGGCTTCTAGGGCAAAACAGAAATCTACAGGTAGTAGGAAATATTAAGTAAGAAGAAAAGGTAATATCACCTCTTGTATATAATATTAAGGAAACAACCATTCAAATATTATGTCCAGTTCTGATTTTGGAAAAATACATTAAAGATCTGGACAAAATATTTAAAAGTAAAGGAATAATGTGAAGTTGGAAAACAAGCTTTGAAGAAAGGGACTAAAACTATTGAATTTTTCAAAGAGACAGTGAAGTATTTGGGCTACAAATATATATAAAAGGAGTATGCTTTTGAGAGTAGACAGTGCTTTAGTGTACCAGAAAAACCATAAAATATTGAAATTACTGGAAACTGATGGAACTCAACATAATCGGAATACTTCCCTAATTGGAATATGTGATATTGTGATATTCTGAGGTCTTTATGACTTGGATCAAACTGGAAATTGATGATGTTTAGGGTTTGTCAATGCCAGAGTTTGGATTAGTCTTTATTATAAATAGTCTCCTCTGACCCTAAAATATGATAATAAAATGATCTCTATACACATGAGAAGTTATGTAAAAAACATTTTTCTCCTCAAAAGTATGTGAACAGCAGATTATTCTTACATTTAGATACTGCTAACTTGTTCCACATGGCTTTGAGGGTACTTGGGCAGAGTATGAGGGGAACTGCACTCTTCTCTTTAGAAAATTGAGTATTTTAATATAAAATAGTTATTCCAGTCTGCATATCTGGGTCTGGTTAACTAAAATTGGTAGAATCATTCTTTTGACATGCCTAAAGTCATATGAGGTATTAAAGTTCATGGTATTGCATTTTTTAGTTCCTATGAAAACATCAGGGCAAAACCAGTAGTGTAAGTGAGGAATTCTATTGCTGCACTGGGGGTGCAATGACATTAGATTTTGAGGCACCACCTTCTGTTACATACTGAACTGCAATATTCTCCCTTCCAAGCATTTAGATCCTTTTCCCTTTTCCTTTGTGTGTGTGTGGGGTTTTTAATTATTTTTTTTCAATTTCAAATACCATATTGAAAAGGGAAAAAAAAGGGTATCAGTGGGAAATTACTGAGTGATCTGCAGCTGACAGTTGTTTGTAAATGTAAAGGTAAGGATATTTCCATTTACTGAATTTAAACGCATTCCAAGTGGCACAGTCAGTACAGTGTCAAGCTTTTTGCTGCGATAAGGCTAGAGGCAGGAAGCCATGAGAGGTCAGGAAGGAAACACTATCAGGCCTGAGAGAGGACAGAACAAAAAAGGGAGCAGCAGAGCCTCTTGTACTTAGGGTATTAACAACCGTGCTGTTTTCCAAAGATGAACAGCTACAAACTGCATAATCCCACATACTGTCCCTTTAAACTTACCAGGGACAAAAATGTCCTAGTTTGTTGTGTTTGTATTTGGCTTCTAGCAGGTTTGTAAGGGGAAGGGGGAAGGAGAGTAAGGCAACAGGGAAAGTACTATTTCATATAAACATTTCTTCTGGGATGCAGAGTGGTTTGTTTATAGCAATTTAGTTTGACCCTGGGCACACCAAAGGAAATGGCTTTAATACTGGTTTTGCTCCTTCTTGCCAGAGCTGAATTCAAGGCATTTAGTTTGCACTGGTATGTTTCCAAACATCACCAACATCACCTGCTTCCCAATACACTGCCCAATGGGAAATAGATCAGGGAACAACTTAAGGAGAAAGGGAAAGCTCTAACCAAATATGACTTATAAAGAGCCACCTACACTGAAAAGTCCAGGGTTGTTGCTCTGTATTACAGCACAAAAGGTTTTTTCAAAGCTGAACTGGACTGGCAAGTTGTTTTCCCATCCTGTGAAATGAGGGATTCTATATTTCCCTCCTGCTCCATGCTGTGATGAATTTAAGACATTTTTCCTTTTAAAATGAGAGAGAAAAAATCAGCAGGAGAGCTACTTTCCTACTAGGGTGTTCATTCATTTCCTATTTCACTTACTGACACTGAAGCTCTTGGTGTACTGTTCACCTGTGTGGGGAGGGGAAAGTGTTTAAGGAAACCTGGCAATATGACTTCTGGAAGCTTTGAGATGTTTTCTCTAAAAAAACCCCTGATGCTGAAAGGGAGCATCTTAGAATAGCTGTTACCTGGTAGAACAACCATGATGGAGAGGACAGATTCAGACCAGAGCCAAGAATCATGATGGCAAATGAGCAGTGCTTAATATTTGTCCTAGATCTTATTTTTTTCTTCTTATTGTCTTGCTCAGGCAACAACAAGCAGCCTAGAGAGCCCTAGTGTCTTTCTTGGTCCCACTGTGAATTTTGTAGGATTTTGCATTTTCCTCTGATTACAAACATTGTAATCTTCAGGGGAAAAAACCCCCACAAATATAAAAAGATGCTCTGTCCAAATATACCTCACTAGCTCTTAAAGTCAGTTAATGTAAAAATATATGACCACCTCCCAGCAGTGCTGTGACTTTCAGTCATAGAGAGACTTCAATTTTGTTGCTACTTTTATGCTTATATAATTAAATGGAAGCCAAAAAATTTACTAATGTACTAGGCCATGCAAAACATAAATGAAGTAAGCCATTGCCCGGTGTGTTTAATGAAAGCAGGATATCAAACCTAGTACCGTCTCCAAAAAACTGTCTAAAACTACAATTACTCACAGTAGTAAATTTGTGCCCAGCTAGGTGCACAGGAATTCATTCCACTTAACTGGTAGGATTGTTCAACTGTACTCCCTTGAATTATGGAAGAATAACCAAGAAGCTTATCCAAATGTACAGCAAAAGTGGAAAGTACAGCAAAAGTACAGCACAGTTCTATAGGAAAATACACCTCAAACACTGGATCATTTCATCTCTTTTAAGAGTCAAAGCTTATTCTTGTTAAAGAAAGGTAAAAAGAAGTTCACTTTTGTAAAAGCTGTATTACCTACCTGTACTGCCAAGGTCAGTGAGACCTCTACTATGTTGAAGTACTACTGGGGAAAGAAAAGCAGACTGGGAAGCAGCTTTAACTTATAAACTACTATTTAGTTGCTAAATTCAGTAGGGAAGAGAAAATATAGAGCTAAATTCCACAAGTTTTATAATCATGTGATTAACTATTTTTGTATAGAAGTAACAGAGAGAAGAATTTGATTCATGGTGTGATGCTTGTCTAAAAGTAATTCTTTTTTGCTGCCATTAATGACAAACTTGTGCAACATGGTTGTGTAGCACTTCCATAATGGGAGAGTTAGTGGAGCCTAACAAAATCTGGCCCAGTTTTAGATGAGGTTTTGAGCAAAACTAGGACAATTTCTGGCACGATCCAGAGATTTTTATTAAATCGGAACTGATGCAAAATTGGGTTGGTCCACCTAAAGCTCAAAATGAATTTTTACACTTACTTGAACATCAAAGTACAGTTTAAGAGCAAGCCAAAATAAATGAACTGAACTTGTATCCAAAAATCCTGGAAGTTAATGCTAACAAGGCCTTTAAAAACTCTGCCAGCTATAATTTGTTATGCATCCAACTCTCTATATATGTAGCAGCTATATAAAGTTAATGCTAATATATCATGAAAAAAATAGTTTATTTAGAGTAAGTGCTATGTTCAAAGGCATCAAGTTTAGCCCACTTTTTCCCCCATAAATTAGATCTGACTGCTTCACTTGCCCTCTACAGGTACTTTTCCCCATGTACCGGTAGCAGAGTCCTCAGCTAGAGACAGACATATGCGATACAAATCTAACCTGTGTCTAAATTGCCAAGCAGTCAGTTCTTCTCAGCATTGTGGTTCACAAACACAGCCCTTTCCTTTCTGAGTATGCAGCTAAAAGACATTTTTCACAGGGTTACAGCCAGCAACAGGTACTCTAGAACATTCACTGCAATATCTGATTAAAAATGATACAGCAAAATGAAATTGAGGTGACCAAGCTAGAGTACTGATCTTGTTAAAAAGCAACAATATTATGTTGTTTGGAAGATACTTTAGAAATATCTTTTAAAAAGAAGTTTATGTACATGGAAATAGATTTCATTGTATAACTTCTTTAGTCCAAAGTCTAAGTTGTATGGGATCTTCCCTGATCTTCTCATTCCTGTCTGCTGTCTTCCTAAAAGCCAAACATAAGCTGATTTTCTTGTTTTGAATCATAGCTATTGGATTTCTTTTGCAAAATGCGCTTTCAGACCAGGTGCAGCTATTTATCTACTCCCTCTTGTGTGCTGTTACAGAAATGGTTTGAAAAATATGCCTTATTTAACTTATGGAACCAGAAGAAATCTCAACTAAAAATCTGAACAGCTGCATTAAACATTATCATTGTTAAACATTATCCCCTGTTAAAGACTCTGCCAGAGGTGCTCTTGTGAATATGGTGGTGGCAATTTAAGATATGGCAACACTTTGTCTCTCTTCTCTGTCTGCCAGAGATAACTATCCCTGAGGCAAATACTCACTCTTTAGCAATTCCAGTTTATAGCATCTTATTTGAAACAGCTGACAAGGCTGTTGCACACCACTGTGTCCCACTATGAACTAGAAAGGCTGAGGTGCAGCCACACATCCCTTCTGCTACCCTGCTGCAGGTCTTCATCTCTGGGTATGTAAATCCACCAAAGCTAAATCTACTACAGCTCATAAATCTTAGCCCTTCCGGAAAGAAGAAAAGACTGAAGGATCTTCTGCTCCCAGTGCTGCTTCTACACTAGCTTACTGCAGAAGATTAAACCCCTTTTCCTCCTGCTTAAAGACTGGAGTCAGTTTAATGAGTGGTATAAAATTGTATGGTGAAAGATTTAGTGGGTATTTTGTTTGGCATTAGAATTTGGTTTGGAATTCTAAGGAGCTTTCAGGAGACTTACCTGATAATAATCTCAAGCCTCAAAATTCCTCCAGGTATTTCTCCATCTCACTTTGTGTAACACCATCTTTTGCACCTGCTGGTTACTTCTAAGAGAAAGGACTCCTTAATCTGTTCTCAAATGTTTTTGTCACCAGATTGCTTTGTGCTTTTAAACAAGCGAAATTCAGTGCTTGAGAAAAGTGCAAGGATGTTGATATACTGGAAACTAAGTCTAGTAACAAAATAAATAACAGCATTCACAAACTTTCCATGAGGAACTGAAAATGAAGTTGTTAGGTATCATTCCAGCATCAGTCATGTTACATACCCTCTCCACTCAAATGAACACCAAGGTTGCACAGTGGAGTGTGAGGTATTCAATGAAAAATCTCTCTTTCTGCAAGGATGCTTGGCTACCTTGCTTTCTGAAAAAAGGAGAAGAAACTGCATACGTGCAGAGTTACCAAATCCTTTCAGCCTCTTATACAACCTGTGGACCACTCCTCCTGTCTGCACACCGAACTTTCTTTTCATACTGCTTCAAAAACACTGTTTTCACAACATACCAAGGATCTTCATATTTGAATATTGCAAACCAAGATAGATATGAAAAGGACACACTGAGCTGAGAGATTCTTACAAAAAAAGCCATGATAAACTGCTCCCTTTCTGAGTGTATGGGGTTTCCCACTGAACTGTGCTGTGGTCACATTACTGGAGGACTTCTAGGTGGGTATGTCATGTGAGGCTGTTCAACTTAATACCCTAAAGTTTCAATTAAAAGTTACTACACATCTGGTACAGACCACAGGTAGCCACTAACAGCTCATAGTATTCTGCATGAGATTGATGTTCTCACCAGTCTTAATTTTAGTTAAATGTTGAAAACACACACACCCCCACACACACTCCTGTGCACTCATGTTTGATGGTCCCATGTTCATCAGAGGGTATGACCCACAGTATCCCTGTCCATCTGAAATGGTCTACCAATTGGGCAGACAGGTAATAGAAAAAGGGATTCTTTTTCCTATGGATTTTTTTTATACAAAGCCTGAAAAGAACTGAATGATATTGTCATAAGCAGTAACAAATGTCAAATAAGCAGCAGACTGTTTAATTTGGAAAATTTTCTCCCATCCTTTTGATGAGATCACAGATATCTTTTTGTCGTTTGTACCCTAGTGTTACCCTAACAGAAGGAAGGCAGTTTACTGCCTTTCCTATGCGTGATAAGGCAAAAATAGAGATTTTTGTACCACAAGGTAGTACTGAGTGTTGAAGACTGATGAATGCTGCAGCTGCAAGCTCTTGGCAGGAAAGCAACTGTCAATCACACTGTTCTCGGATGTTTAAGCAGGTAGGGAAGTAAGCAAGTAACCAAGCCAGGAAGTATCATCCCTCATTCCAACCAGCAAAACCAGTCATGTGGGCTACATCTCATCTACATAATGGTACCAGTGTGACCATCTTGAGAGAAATCCTACTCCACGGAAGCCACCTTCTTTTTGTTATTTTCTTAGAAAATAATTATAAGTGAAGCTTCAATATTTTCCATTCATACTGAGATTTTCACATGGGAACACAAGATACCATCCCTTTTTTGTTGTTGTTTGGTACTGAGCTATTTACTGTGATATATTCATGAGAACCTTAACAGGAAAGAACAGAAGCTGACATCTGGCAGAAATATAGACAGTTAAGTAGATTATAAACAGAGTGATCTATCACTTTTAGCAAATATATACCAGAACAAAAGACATTAAGTAGAAGCCTAAATGGCAAAACATCGATGGCAGGAAGGGATCAAAGAAATCTTGCTCTTTGCTATATGAATAGAATAGGTGAAATTACTATACAAGGAAGAGTCTTATATAAAATTAGCATTGATATGTTTATCCTTGTTTTGAATACAGCTTTGTTTGAACTGAGAAAAAAATCATAAAGCAGCTAACAGTGCTCAAGCGTGGGTATCCTTTATTGCTGTATTATGTTTTCAGGAAAGATTGATTTCCACCCTCTTCTTTTCTTACCCCCTGCCATAAAACAAAAAGGTTTACTCTACTAACATATTTTTATTCATTTGAAAGCACTGAATGGAAATATTATATAGAAGTTTGAGTGAAAATATATGAAGAAAAACATTTCCTTCTTAAAAAGCACATTAAAAAGCACATCTTAATAGACCACTATATGTTTTAGTAAAAAAAAAAAAAAAAAAAAAGAGATAACTGAAAGCTAATGTCTTCACACCATTAAGTGTAGGAAAGCTATATTTAGGCAGCTGTGAGGTTTTTTGGGGGTGTCAGAGGCTGCACTGGTGATAAGTTTGTACAGTCCTGCATCCTCCACCACCATATGATTAGTGACACATGCTGCAGTAAGCAGTGGTAACAGGGATCAGGGCTCCAGGCTCTATGGATGTGATGGAAAACCTCTCCTGGGACTTCCTCTGTTCTTTTCTCTGCTAATATCTATATACTTTTAAAGGCCCTACTTATGAGCTGAACTGTTCAAAATCAGAAATTTTGTGAATATACCACTAAAACACACAAATATCACAGGACTGCCTTATTTCTCTCTATTATCAGTGCTCCCAGATAGAATTTCTTCACCTACTTTTTATTCCTGGATATCAGCAGTGTAAATCTAGCTGTTAAAACACAGAAGACAAGCCCAGAAACTACAACCAAGGTCACCAAATTGCACGATTTTCATGAGATTGACTTTGTTACTGGAGCAGTTGTAATCAAATCCATGCTATTACTTAATACCTGAAGGCTGTGTTTTGAACAACAGCAACCAATTCTGCTGCTCTCATAGCACTATTGCATTAATAAAAGTCACTGTTGATGTAAGATATTATTGCTCTTCACTTGTGCCCTTGTGCCAGAGTGGTTCTACAGGATCAATGAAGCAAAATATACAATGCCTCAGATATTTCAATAAAAGATCCAGCCTAAACTGTTGGAAAATATGGCTTGAAACAAATTGGCTGACTTTGTATTGATCTTATGATACACGTAATATACACCATTTAACACTAGGGGACTGGTAACACTCTGCAGAGTCAGAATGGGCAATGTAGGACCAAGAATTCTTCAGCTTAATTGACTGGTATTTCTATGTCAATGTCTTAGTTTGGCCAAGCTTTAGTTCTGACTTAGTTTTTCTCCATGAACCTGTTTCAACACAGGAATTGTGAAACTGTTCAGAATAGTGTAACGGAAGAGTCCAGTCACACTATCAGGCAAAGTTAAGGAGCACACTAGAAACTCTGCTTTAAAAAAAATGGATTAGACATATATACACAATATAAGAAAGATATAGAGCTATTAGCAGATATCCACAGGAAGGAACACGGTGAAGGGTCTTGAGGGGAAGAAATATGAGGGCTGGCTGAGGTCACTTGGCTTGTTCAGCCTCGAGGAGACAGAGGAGAGACCTCATCACAGTCTACAACTTCCTCACGAGGGGAAATGAGGGGGTAAGCACCAATCTCTTCTCTGTGGTGACCAGAGACAGGACCCGAGAGTATGCCCTGAAGTTGTGTCAAAGGCAATTTAGGTTGGATATCAGGAAAAGGTTCTTCACTCAGAGGGTGGTTGGACACTGGAACAGGCTCCCCAGGGAAATGGTAAGACAATGATCTCAGGCTTATGGTGTGATTCTTGGGGTTGTCCTGCACAGGGCCAGGAGTTGGACTTCCATGATCCTTGTGAGTCCCTTACAGCTCATAATACCCTATGATTAAAATAATAAGAGTGTGATAAAATCACTTTAGTATGTTTGACTGCAAATCATGAAGACTAAATATCTGGCCCCCTACAATTTCTTTTAGATAACTCTCAGATAAGATTGACAAGGATTTTATTTCTGTACTCTGAAGAATCTTATTTTACACAGTCTTAAAACTCACAAATGTGGGGGTTTGCTATGTAAATTAAGTGAACTCACTAGAATTATGAAAATATAAGACTGATGATAACATTTCCAAATTCTTCATGAACAGTTGCTAAGACGAGCAGGTTGTACTTCAGCGACTCTAATGTCTGGCATAGGGGGATTTCATTAATGAAAGGGAAACAATTAGCTCCTCCATATTTTCCTAACATGCAAAGTATAAAAAAATCTAGTTGGATAATCATATAATGCATTTTTAAATTTCCAGTAGAGGCAAACTAAAGCAAATCATCAGTCTATCTACATCAGTGAGGTAGTATTTATAAAAGGAGGGTATGGTGTAAAACGAGATTAAGAAATCCTGAAAAGTCCATTTATAGAATAACGTACCCAAGGAAAAGTCCCTTCCTAACTGCTTTCAGCATAAAGATGCCTTCTGTTTGGAGGCAGGAGAACTCAGAAATCTTTCAAGCCCCTGGGATTTGTTGTACAATTAATTATCACACTATCTGCTTTATTTATCTGTAGTGGAGGAATGACTGTTTAATGACTTACACTGTGTTCTGTGGCTCAGTAAAAATATGTGCAGATATTCTTCAAGCCAGATATGTTTTTTTGCTATTATTTGTTTTATAGTTAGACCTACAGACCAACCCAAATTTACAGGGACCTGCATATATACATACATATATATATGTAACGTACTTCAGGTCTTGAATTAGGTTTTTGATGACAGCCTCCCTAGGCTCCCTGTATAACGATTCCTTCTGAGAGTGACTCAGAGCAGGTACTTGAAAGTAGATTGTGTGAATATCTCCTAAAGAAACTGTTCTGGCCTCCACCCCAAAAAAATCCTAAAATATATGGAAGGAAGTTCTGGACAGTATATTCTGTAGAAATAGTAAAATCCTAGTATATTACAAGGTCTATGGAAACTTCCCTCTTTCTTCTCTGTAGCTATGTAATTTCGTTAATTTTTTTTTTTTCCTGCAGAGGTCTTTTAGTCCTTGGCTGCCAGCCACAGTAAAACAGCTGAACATCTTGATTATCAACAACTTCAGCTGTATTTCCATCCTAGAAATAATTTCTTTCCTGATTCAGGTGGCAATTCAGCCACAGAATAACAGGAAAATGAACTTATGTTGCCAAAAGAGTATAAAACTTACAACAATCATTCTTCAGCAAGAAGCCTAACCTGGAGTTCTGCACTTCAGTTTTAAAATCAAAAGGCTCAGAAGATGCCCAAACAATTTCACTCCCTTTGTATGAAATTATATCTTTAACCTCCTGAGGCTTTCTTCCTGTGTTACAATGATAGCAATAGTGGTCAGTATACTGCTTTTTAACAAAAAACAATGTAACTATCAGAATATATCAGAAGTTATTAATGAAATTTAAGACTTTTGAGGAAAAGTGTTCCATTGCCCAAGCTCAGAGCAACATATTAGTTTGAATGCATGAAAGTTTAAAGTTCTGGCTTGGTTACCTAGTTCTGCTTGGGCTAATTAGGAATTTCGTTTCACAAGCTCAAGAAGTGGGCCCATGGGAACATCATGTGGTTTAACAAGGTCAAGTGCAAGGTGCTGCACCTGAACTGGGGCAATCCCTGGTATCGACACAGGCTCGGGGATGACCTGATCGAGAGCAGCCCTGCTGAGAAGGACTTGGGGGTGCTGGGGGATGAAAGACTGGATGTGAGCTGACAAGGTGTGCTTGCAGCTGGGAAAGCCAATCGTATCCTGGGCTGCATCAAAAGCATCATGGCCACTGGGGTGAGGGAGGTGATTCTCTCCACCCCACTTTTGTGAGACCCCACGAAGAGTGCTGCATCCAGGTCTGGGGTCTTCAGCACAGGAAGGACACTGACCTGTTGGATCAAGTCCAGAGGAGGACCGCTAAGTTGACTAGCGGGATGAAACAACTCTCCTATGAGGAAAGGCTGAGACAGTTGGGATTATTCAGGCTGGAGAAAGAGAAGGCTTTGGGGTGACCTAATTTTCACGTTCCAGTACCTGAAGGGAACCCACAAGGAAGATGGATAGAGACTATTTACAAGATCATGTAGTGACAGGACAAGGGGCAATGTCTCGAAAATGAAAGAGAGCAGGTTTAGATTTGATATTAGGAAGAAATTCTTTACTGTGAGGGTACCGAGACACTGGAGCAGGTTGCCCAGAGAAGCTGTGGATGCTCCAACCCTGAAAATGTTTAAGGCCAGGTTGGATGGGGCTCTAAGCAACCTGGTCTAGTGGGAGATATTCCTACCTATGGCAGGTAGGTTGGAGCTAGATGATCTTTAAGGTCCCTTCCAATTTAGGCTATTATGTGATTCTGTGATTCTATATTTTTACTAAGAACAAAGAAATGCAGGACCAGCACAGACCCCCAGAGTCACTAAGGCTAGGTGCCTGCACTTAAAGAGCAGGAGTCATCTCATCAAAATTCAATCATCTAAGGGTAGTTATCTACTCCAAGGGTCCTTGGTTCAGAGAAAGATTCACTCCCCTGATTTAGACATGTACCTTACTCTCAGGCTGAGACACAAATCATCTCTGGCTATGGAAGAACTACTAAGCTTCAGAAGTTTCCGATAAAGTAGAATTCCTTTTTTTTTTCCTTACAGCACATTCCTAGGGCCTTTCTTAGTGTCCAGCCCATGACACAGACAGGGCATTAGGGACAAGTTTTGGTTCACCACACTGGAAAGAGTGAGCCTAACTAACCAGAGCATGGTAATTAGGAAACAGACAGATGAGACAGAAAGGGCTTTAGAAAGAGAAACAGTATCCTACAACTCTGCAGGAAAAAATAGTGTCTACTAAAACTAAGCTAATAAACAGAACATTTGACATAGCCAGAAGGCAAACAAGACACCAGGTATATAAGGGATTTCTCTTAGGAGTTTCATGTGTCTGAAAGATTGCCTGATTTTTCAGCTTCTTTAGTTGTCCTAAAAAAAAATAATATTTCCTCTGTAAAGTTTTCCTCTTACATCCTTAATCTGAGAATGCTGTAGAGAAGATAGTGAAAATATATAATTCTTTATGTTAGTTTTGGTTTGGGTTTTTGGGGGTTCTGTTTGTTTGCTTGTTTTTCTACTTTTTCCTCTCTTATTTTATGTAATAGCTTTAAATATAACAGTTTTCAAGACAAGCTTTCGATCTCTTAAGGTCCTCAGAAATTTTGTTTTATGTTTTAGAAGCACAGTAATATTAATCTTGGTAACACTTGTTTAGATCTTTCCAGACTTTTCTACTTATCTAAAATTATCTCTCCATTTACGGTAGGAAAAGACATTTTGAGTCAAGCCATTGTATCTTCTTGTCATGTGTGGAAGTATTCACACCAAGCACCCTAAAGTCTTTCAGCTGCTCTCCAAAAATTTCCTTTGCAGAAGTAGAGTGTCCTCTCCAAAGGACAATTTAAAGTACTGCATTGCATTTCTAATTTACATAATTTTGTATCAGAACTTCTCTTCCTGAATAAAATGTGAGTCTAAGCAGATGGGGCAGTAAGCAAGAAACCTTATTTGGATGCCTAAAACTGGGGAGTATGGATATTCTCCCTGCTGTTAAATAGATAGTATGAACAGCTTTAAGCTTAAGTAGAAAAAACATTTCATTGTGTTGCCTAATTTGTAGTGGCAATGCTGTAATTACATCAGTAAGGCTATGAGACAGACAAGGTTTGCAAAAGAGTTTGATAACCATTTGCTATTAAGCCATAATTGGGGGAAAAAAACAGACTAATTTTTGAGTCAACAAACTCTTTAAATGTGTTGAAATTGAAAAGCTTCTCTGGATGGAAGCCGCTTACACCGGTTCAAGGGGAACCTGAGAAAGGCAGAGGAAAAGAAATTCATAAAGGGTTACTACCTACAGAGAAACCATATCTTGCTCAGGAAATCCCAGAGCTTCAAATGTTTGAAGGCTGGGAGAGCATTCAGGAAAGCAAGATATGTGTTTGCCCTGTTCTTATAGTTTCCCTTTGCTTTTGGCCACTGCCAGAACTGGGACACCACATTAAGTAGACCCTGATCTGACCTAGGACAGATGCTGTTATGGACATATGTATGTTTTTTAAGAAATAAACCATAGATATAGTTTGGGGGGTTTGTTTGTTTTTTCCTTTTTTTTTTTTTTTTGAGGGGGTGGTGGCATTTGGTTTTGTTTTCTTTTTTAAAGGCACATATTTCGCAGTTGAAAAACATTTTCCAGGTGATGTTTCAGAGAGCTGTTTGTCTCTGCATGCATATAACATTGATGATTCTTCATTCTTTGAAATAAGTTACTTTTTGTTCAATGCCTACGTAACAAAAAGCAATATATTTAGTTCAGGAGATACATTAATGAAAGGCATGATATTTTCCAGGGAGGCACTGATACATTCTGTTTACTAACAAGTACTTCAAAGCCTTTAGAATGCATTCTCCCCCTAATTTAGCTTGCTGTTTCTCTAAAAAGTTTAGGAGATGAAAGCAAAGCTAATCCACAATCCACTCACCATGCTGGTTATACGTGCAGCACCAATACAATGCCTTCTTGATTAGAAGTGAATCAGGTGCAGAGCGCAAGGAGAAGACATGAATAGAAAATATGTAGATTGCTATTGTTTTAGTTAGGAATGGACATCCTCTCAAGCCTAATCTATGCAGGGCTATCAGGTGCTAAAATATTCTCTCTGACAGTAGAGCAGCAAACAAACAGCGTCCTTATTGCAGTGCTCCAAAGTATCTCATATTCACTTGTGGTCACACGCTGTTACAAGAGGAATGTGAAACAATAACATCACGGCCCTGGTGAACACATTCGCAAGATTTACCTGTCAGGAGGACAGCGGACGTGCTGCACTGAAAGGCAGGGATGATAGCTCATTTCCTTGTTTTGTCTTGTTTGCAGAAAACAGGACCTTTTGAGGGGCCTCTAGTTGAAGAGAGAGAGAGAGAGAGAGAGAGAGAGAGAGAGTAGCCTTTGTTTATTAAGGTGGGACTTGATAATGCCAACAGAATTTTAGTGCATGATCTGTTTGATCTGTAGTTTAGGGTAGTTGAGAGCATAAGCTATTTAATGATTGCCTTATAACTCCATACAAGTACAGTGCTATCTGACAAATACATTGAAGGCCTTCAGTTACTGCAAACTGGAGAAACTAGGAGAAGAGCTGTGGTCAGTGATATAAGCCATGTGTCTGGCATGAAACCTTCATCACCTTCTCATTTTGAACTATCTACTTTCTTGACTAGAATTTCAAGGTGACTTTTTTTAAATGTGAAGCCATACTTGAAGCAAAAAAATAGATGTCTTTGCACTGACTGTGCTCTTCCTGCAAAAATCAGTAGAAAACAACTGTGAGAATGATTCCTATTTAGGAACTGGTAGCTACTGTGAACCCTAACAGAAATCAGTTGATTCAGTCCACCAACCTCCATTTACTACCTTCAGAAGACAAAGAACTACAGGCTTGGGAAACAGACACTTAAGCAATATCTTCATTGTCACAATAATTATTAATATCAACTAGATATACTGTTATGAACTTCATCTTGAGACTAGACATTCTGCTAGACCTAGCTTCTGCTGCAGTGCAAGTAGATTAGATAAAAAGCTGGATCGTCCTACAGAGAGAGACTGAAATTAAAAATCGTTTCTCTTTAGGGCTGGAGAGGAGAAGACTAAGGGGAATGTGATCAAGGTCATCATAAAGACAGTGGATAAGGTGCATGTGATGAAGCTGAAATACACACCAGCTCTGCAGCAGCAGAATGAGAGGAAATGTATTGAAACTATTAGAAATGGGTTTAAAAAAGGTACAATATTTCTTTGCACAGCAGGCAGTAAACTTCGGGAATTTGAGTGGAGGCAGGCAGTGGCAGCATCTTTGAAAAGGGGTTAGTCAAAATCACAAGACAAACAGATTCTGAAGGGAACAGGCAAAGACATGCCCCTAGACATCCTTCATGCAACAAATACGATCGTTGGGAAGCTTAAGGGGAAAGCACCAAAAGATGTGGTTGAGCCTGCAGGCCTTTCCCCAAACAGCATTTCCTGTTGTCCCAATGGAGTCAGACTGTGGACAAAGACCATAGTCTGATCCTGCAGGGTATTTCTCATATTATGTCATGAGGACTTAATAGGAGATTCTTCAGTCCACAAATCTTCCTCTCATTTTAAACCACCAGTCTGAGATTTATAGGAAAAGGTATGTCCCTCAGCCAGCTTTCCTTTCTATGCTACCCTCAAAAGAGGGTGAACTCATGCTTAGCCTTAAACACCATATGGAATTGTGTTGTTTTCAGTCATGAAGTTTAACGCATGTGTACCTGAAGTACCTGGCACCCATTTCTTCTGCAAAACAGAGACAATCTAAGAATTCATGTTAGAAAGATAATAGATAAAACCATAATGAATGAACAAATCAAAACATTGTTAATTGCTTCCTATTGCAAGTACTCCATCACTTCCCTTAATTGATATCTCTCTCCTTTTCTTCCATCTTTGACCTTCACCTGCTAGTGAAGTAAAAACTTGCTCTGTTGTGTCTGTCCTCTCTCTCTTTTTCTTTCATCCTTTCCCTACTCATACCAACAAAATCATTGGACTAAGGAATATGCAGACTAACTTGATTATACAGTGCTTTGGAGAACTTCCATAAGATCTTTGAATCTCCGTCAATGAAAAAAGCACATAGAAATTCTTGCTGTTCTAAAGGCGCTCATTGTCATGCTTGCACTGTACTTTTGAGATGCTTGCATGGAAATGCTATGTGAATTCTACAAACTATTACTATAGTACACACAGAGGATAAGGATGGGTTGCCAAGCTTAGCAGCAACCTGGTGTTTATTCATTTTCACTTTTTGCTTGTCCTTTTTGTGTTTTAAGGTTACTAATATTTGACTCATACTATTAGGGGCTGAGATCTCTCTTAAATGTGCCATCCAGAATCCTGTCTCTGAGAGGGAATGAACAACGAATACTTTAAATAATAATTAAAGAACTCTCAATTGCTCACAGTGTATATACATGAAAGAGTTCCATCTAGACCTCTAAATTAGAGGTAGCATATGAGAAGGTTTGCATCTCTTGTAGAAAAAGACAATTATATTTTTTGTATAAAAATCTGATCCCTTTTTTGACATGTAGGAACAAAAAGATGAAGAAAAAGTAATGATTTCTCACATTGTCTAGCTAAGATCTGCTGACTGATAAAATAAGCAGGAAGGTGGAAGGAAAAGACATGCATGCCTGCTGTTAAAGAAAAGCCTATTTGCACATAATGCTCTGAAGAAATTATTGAACATTTCTTCCACACAAAATACAAACCCTGTCACTCTGCCAGGGTCAGTGAGACCTGGGCCAACCTATTGAGTCAGTTCTAGTTATGCAAGTTAAACGGTTTAGTGGTTGTTTTAATTAGGAACCCCATTTTGTTTACAAACTCACAAAAAATGGTAGCAAAGAGTATTTCTTGCCCATGCTTACCAGCCCCAGTCCTAATCCTAACCCTTATCCCTCCAAAAGAAATTTCTTTACAGCTTTCCACCCATGCTTGGCAAGTTGCCAGAAACACATTCCAGAATGTAACAAGCATAGGTACTGCAGCATAAAACTGAGATGTAGCACAAAGCATCTCTTCTGTGAGAATCCCATGCAGTACAAGAACAAGGAAGGCTAAGACATTACTGGCAGTGTAAGTAAAACAACAGGAATTTAAATTAAAGTACAACAAAAAAATTATTCTTATCTCCCTACATCTGTTAACAACTTCACTGCAAATGTTTTCATTGTGATATCCGTTGTTCCATCACATAATACTCTCTTCTCATTCTTATCTCACAAACATTTGCGCACCTTCTTTCATGCTGCTCTTTCTAGTAGATAGGAATGACCTTCCATAATCTATTTGTTCAGTTTTGCCTACACACACACTGGCCAAAGGAACCTTTCTTACAACTTTGCTTCGTGAAAGCTCTGTGTATATCGAGGCCAGGAATTCATCAAACATCTCAAACACTAAAACTTTGAAGAGCTGCAATGAAAGTGACTTTGTGACCTGAGTGCTCTGCCAAGTGAGGCACACAGCATTACTCCAGGTGACATAATGAAGGGACCAGTCCTGACCAATTAATACCACGGTCAGCCATGTAATTTTGTAGTTTGCAAACATGCCTAATGAATCAGGAGAATGACCCTCCAAGATGTACTGAAATCCAAAGGAAAATATGACAAAATTTGGGCTGCAGCAGGACCAGACATCCTGTTCAGAGAGTTGTTCTTCTGTGCAGCTTCCTTTTCCCACTTCCTCTTGGCTCCTACTCCTGTCCTCAGGTCATTAGACCACATCACTTCTCTGTTGTTAGCAGGTTATAAATACTGAGATAGATAGGTACTGACATGATGCTGATTGCAGTTTGATAGCAACAGATATAGATTATCAACTGTATCACTTGCCTAAAAGCTAACAGTTTTGCTGGGTCCTCCTTGCTGCTGAATATCAGCTGCAAATCTGCATCTCCCTTTCTCTAAGCCTAAAAAAAATCTTTCCCATGTTAATATTCAATCAGCCTTGTAATTTTTCGTGCATGGCTGAAGCATAACACTGCACAGAACACATGAAGATCTGTCCACCCACAAAAAGTACTTCTTGGTTTTTTCAAAGTGCATTTAAAAAACCCAGTGATTAAAAAACCAGACAGTGAAGCACATTTTATCACTGGTTAATACAAGATTCTTAAATTAAAACACTGCTGATCAATAGTGAAGTACCTAACTCTTAGCTTTATTGATTATGTCTACACAGACTTAATTCACAGGTCAACTGTGCTGGGTGTCCTGATATACTCTTTGTGGAACTTAGACATAGCTCACACAGAGTGGAGAGTACCTACCTATTACAGTCTTATTCTTTTAGCCAATTAATACATTCTAAATCCATGTCGGAAAGTGCTAGACTGGTGCTGGTTTAGCCAAAGAGAAAAAGGTTTCTCAGTCTGAGCTCAGTTTTCAACACAGACCACAAAAAAACATGCTCTTCTTTCTGTCACCTAGAGGGGCACCAATAAACTAAATGCTGTCTGATGTTCTCAGATCTTGTAAATTCACCTGAACTATTTAGATTTTTTCTCAAAACAGAAACTATTAATTTCTAAATTGAAAACAATAACAACATCAACAAAGCTTCCATCAATAAATCATGAATTTCAGGAAAAATTCTGTGTATGATAAAGAGGAAAGTATCAAGACATTTCAGAGGACACAGTTTGAACATAATCTCTTAATTTGCGTGAGGAGTCCAATCAGCAAGATGTTGATGCCTTAATCCATCTGATGCCTTAATCTAGCTGTCATCCAGCTGGATGTTGGTGCCTTAATTCAGCTGTCATCCAGTTGACTGAAGAAATGAAGTGGCAATCTGTGTGTTAAAATCAGGCTTTTGGCAAACTCTTTTCAAGTTATTTTCTACATGATCTCTAATTGCCAGTAGGGATGTTGTCATCAATTTCAGGTATGAGAGAAGATTTCTGTACGCAAAAGTCCAAAGTAGTGAAGGATTTGAGTGAAGAGAAGGAAAATTATGGGAATTCAACAGTACATCAGTGTATGTTTTCACAGCTGTGCAAGCCTAGGCAAGGAGGTAAAGATGAATAAAAATTTGTCCCAGGCCTTAGCCTGAATTCATACAGAGTATCTGGGGGGGAAACTGCTTCTGTTGATGTACTGTACATCCTTCTGGAATAAGTTTGCTGGACAATCTGTTGAGAAGAATAGAAAGAGTAGGAATTTGCAGCCTTACAGACTGTAGTCACTGCTGATTGTGTTGGTGTTACTGTCCCTGTCACATTTTTGAGACCATAGGTATGACATTAGTTTCTGCCACATGCAAGTTTACCCCAGCACCTACATTTTTACTTTTTGTCAGCAGCATTCAGCACTAGAATGTAACAGCTTATAGAGGCCCAGCAAAGAAGGTCAACGCTACAGGTAAAGACATTCGGGTTCTGGCTTAACTCTAAATGAGTGTGACCATAAAAAAATTCCAAAACTATTGAAAATTTTGAAAATCTCAGAGCATGGCTGTGTTAAGGGCCACCAATTACCTGAGCCAGTAGCACAAGGTCAGTTTGCAAGCCTGTCCTGTACCAGCACCAAGCCTCTTTTCACATATCTTGTTATCACTTTGCAAACCTTGGTTTAGGATTTCTTCAGTGCTGGCAGGGAGAGGAGTCCTGTCTGGCAACTCTCCATACATCACATTCTGGCCTCCCATATCTCCCACCTGAGCAATATTAGGCATATTGAGCTGTTGTATGAACACTGTTCATCCCTAAATGACTTTTAAGATATCAAGCAAATTATAGAAGTAATTTCAGGAACTGCCCAAGTTTAAAAATAGACATTGAAAACAGCCTGCTGAATCATGGGTCTTGTTGTTACTCTCACACACTCCATAGATTAAACTACTTATCTTTTTCTCCTGGAGGTGGGGCAAGGCATCTATTCCCAAAAGGCATTCCCCTCCTAAGGCTAAGTAATTTCCTTAGATGCTACTTTTAATGAGTGGAAGAAACTGGACAGAAAGCTGAACAGGGCAGAGACCGGCAGTCCTGCGAAGAATGGGGAGAGCTAATTGTGAGAAGCAATAGCTATGGCTCCCCAAAGAGAGAGAAAGATGGAGGGGAAAAGAAGGGAGGGCAAGTGAAGCCCATGTCAGATTAAGATCTTTTTCCCTCTTTCTTCTTGTTGACTGCAGCTGGGTCTCACCCCCTCTCTGTCTTGAAACTGTCAGCAAGCCAAAGCCTGGCACAACGGCCAAGTAATTACTGATGACATGTGAGTAGTATTTTCCAGATTGGCTTTCCTGCCTTTCTGCAAGAAAAATAAACGAAAAGCTGCACCCCAACAAACATGACAGGAAAAATAACAATACTTGTATGGGACTGATACTGGAAATGTGCTGCTCCTTGAGTTGCAGCCTGGAGAGAACTACTACCACCCTCACCCTCCACCACCTCAGCAAGGAAGGGAAAGATTGAAGGCAGAATGGGAGAAGGGTTCTTTCCAAAGGTCAGCACATCTCTTTTCATCAAAGCTCAGTGCCACACAAGAACAGGGAGTAGGCAGCGATATAGAAGTCACTGTGCATAGCAATAACTGAGACAGACACAGCACTGCCTGTATTTGATTTACTGGGAAACAAAGGAACGGTATTGGTCAGTTCCCTCCTCTCCTTTTAACCTCAGTTATATAACTCACTCTGTCATCTTTAAAGACTAATAAACTCATGTCATACACATGGGCCCCCTCCAAATAAAGATTTCTACAAGTCTTTCTCAAGCATGAAGTTCTTCAAGATGGGAAGATCAAATTCTAAAATTCCACTGCATATTACATGACTGGTCTTAATGGTCTGTACAGATCTACCCTGAAAATGTTACCTGCTGGCCTATGTAATATGTTGCCTTATTCCATCTCTCAAAATCATGACCAGAGATCCCACTCCCTGAAGGGAAACCTATGCATCCAAAGAAGACCTCATTTCTACCCAGAAAAAAGTGCCTTTTCTCTAATTTTTACATAAAGCTTTTATTCTGTAATTCTCAGTAGGAGCCACAGAGAATATGCTTCTAATCTTCATCTGCTGCAGTCTGTGAGAGATTTGTAATCTCTTTCTGTGGACAAACAGAAGCATAATCAATAGATAGATGAATGGATGTGGTTCTTTTGGTGACCTCATAGTCTCTTTTTGCACTTTAAGGACCTCGTTTCTCTTCGTTTCATACTTGCAGATAGTAGATTCATTAGAGCAGTCCTGGAAAAGACTGTTTTGGTTATATAGTTAGGCTTTCTGCAATATAAGCACATCAGAATGCCACTGAATTCATGATTAGGAGATCCAAACACTGTCACTGTACTGGTCAATGGATGAGAAAGGAAAGGGGATATGATTTGCCACAGGTAAATTAATTAATTGGTGTGAGATAAAGAAGCAAAAGAACCCCATTTTAAAACTACAATAACTCAGAATGTGAAACAAATAAATACTTCATACTACATACAGTTATGCTAATTGCTCCGGTTAATGATAATTCTGCAAAACTTTCTATTCTAAATCCCTGTTTTCATATGCTTCTCACTAGAAAGCATTACCATTTTCAGGGTAGGGTTTTTTTTCATTCTATTCAAAATTGTTCTTCCTTGACATTTCTGCTAAGTTACTATGAAATCCCTTCAACTATGTTAGAGTCATGCAAGAATAAAAAACCCCATTAAAAGGAACAAATCTGTCTAGCTAGGCCTATGAGATTAATTCAAAACACTCAGCTTTTGAAAGCCTCAAATTTGGGGCATAGTCCTCCAAATAAGACCAATGAGACAAAGTACCTGTGATAATCAGTGGAATATATCCTCTCAAAAATGGCCTGGAAAAACTTTATAATAATTTAGATTTCCTTGAAAAACTGATGCAAAATCCGATCTTGCTCCTACAGAAGCTAGTTATCAAAACAGCTTGCTTTAAGATGATTTAAACTAACCCATTGTCCTTAATACCACGATAGAGCAGAACACACACAACTACTGTTCCTCAGCTGAAGGACAATAACTTCCTGCTGAGGGATAGTAATTCCTCTAAATGTGTTAACTCATTCACTTTCAATCTGTCTCTTGGTGACTCACCAGAAAGTGCTATCTGTAGAGCACTGGTATTTACCTAGCTCTGCTCCCCCGAAGTCTTACCCATCTTTCTCCTGGTTCAATTCCTTGGTTCATGGTTCATGCTGGTGGATGGGACTAGTCTCCATCTAGAGGGGCAATTGTCTCTGCTAAGAGACAGCTAAGCTGCTCTCAAGGCAGTTTCTAAACACCTATAGTTTGTCTACATATGGTTTAGAGACTTAAACCAGCATTAAGTATGTGACTAGTGATAGACATAATCCGTACATGGCCTTGTAGCAGGACTGGGTTAGTATTGCCAAAAAGAACAGCTCTGTGAGACAAACATTGCAGCATCAAAATGAGAAGATAAACAGGTGCTGTACCCACAAAAATACTCTGCCTTCCTTACTTTTTTCTTTTTAAAGTATATTCCACTTGTAACTTCACACAGCACTATAAAAACATGAGCAGAAATCTAAGAAAATAAATTGCAGAAGAAAACCTTTATGTAAGACATATCTGTGTCGCTCATGAGCAAGTTTGGACCTTCTTCCTCTCACACTCGTTTCTGAGTGCTTTGACACACACAAACCTGTCTATGAAAGAATGAAATTTCTGCAGTAAAGTTATTAAAAAAAAAATTCTCTTCAGAATATTTGGACAGATGCTAAATAGAGTGTTAATTTATTACATACTAACAGCAGACCAGTGCAATCTACCCCACAGCTACTCACAAAATCCCTGAATTTCACCCATTTACATTACCCTCTCTTCTTCTCTGTGATCCAGTGTGCTGTGTGTTTCTTGCCAAGTAGTCCAACAATCCCAGTCCCCTGCACTGAAAAAGAAGATACCTAGACACTTTGCAAAGAGCAGGTATTGCAAATATGCTTATGTGTACTGTGCCAGTGGCATGTACTTGTTGCAGTATATATATGTCTTTTATCTTTAGTTTAAGTTCTAGAGCTCACACTTCAAATATCCAGCATAACCCCTAATGTGTCAACCAAGGTAGCAGTAACTATCATCCCTCTTAAGTACATCTGCCCTGGCAAGTGGATGGTATCTTGGCTGTGGGTTTGGGCTTTTTTTCACACCTATCAATGTCTAGAAACTGTTCCACTGGCCCACATGTGACTGAATAGGCAGAGATTGGCTTTTGATATTTCATCTCTATAAATAGCTTGTGCTTTTCTAAGTGAATGGTTTCTTTTCTGGCATCTTCTTGTTTCTCACTGCCATTCCTTGCAAGAAAGAAAATGTGAATAAAGAGACATATACAGGAATTTGCCCTTATTAAAATAAATCTCAGTCTCTCTGCTCTGGCCACAGTGCACTTTTTACACAGTCCCACTGAGTGTAGAGGTACCAGGATGCAAGTGCTGTATCTCCAATATAATAAGCAAATGTAGATGTTTTTTTGCATGGTAACATGAAAGAATCAAAATAAATAAACATTTTAAAAAAGGTACTGAGAAGTATGTATGACAGGTTCTGTAGTCTCAGACTTCTGTTTGTTTCATCTTTTATTTTACTCATGCCAGAAACCTCCCAAAGTCTTTACCATTTACCAGCATCAAATCCACTTTCATGAGCCCTCTTCACTTGAACTTCAGCAAACTCTAAGTCATAAGATTATATGAAATCTGGGTTTACAAAAACCTCACTTGGAATTTTATTATGGTAAAAAGATTCAAATAGTGCAGGGCTGTTTTTGAGGGTTTTTATTTTATTTTCTCTCCCCACTCTTCCAATCCATATTTTCCCACATTTTGTAGGACTTTCAAGTTAGGCTTCAGGGTGTTAGTAAAGTATGAAGCAGAATTCTGGAAGGTGTCCAGCTCTTCATCCCACCCAGATGAATACCTGGAAGCACACTGTTAATATGGCTGTCCTGCCAGACCAAAATCAAGTGTGGCCTCTGGACTTGACTGGAACAAATGCTGAAAGGATGCCCTGGGAAACAGTTAACCACAGGACTGACACAGCAATACTTTGCTTACAGTTTTATACCTCTCTGATAAAGAATTTCATTTTACTCTACAAATCCTTTTGTGATAGGAACAGACATGTTGCAAGCAAGTCTTAATGTTGTTGTTTTCAGTGTGCTTTATCTTGTTATTTTATAAGCCAACGTGATATTTTGGTAAAACACAGGAATTTATCAAGTTTAGGATGTAGCATTTTGCAGGGCTATCTAGTATCAGCTATGCTGCCAAGGATCTGCCTAAACAATATAAAGTGGTTTTCTTTTTGTGTCAGTGCTAGAACTGACTGAGGATTTTGTAGAACATAAAATGCTTCATGTGTATTGTTTCTACTTCAGGAAGATGTTACCAGTCCCAGGGCAGGCACACAGGAACTCCCCAGCCACTTCTACATGCTAATTTAGAGCCAGGGATGCCAGTGCTCACTTGGGTCCTTGGCTCTAGCTGCAATATGCTGCAGTGGAGGACTCTCCACTTCTGAGGTCTAAGGTTTGGATATGACATCTCAGGTAGTACACCTCATTTATGCCACAGGCACCTCCAAAATCCTTGGCTCCAAAACCACTGTTTCAAGGCATTCTGGTCCTGTACCATGGAGTGAAGAGGCTGAGATTACAGGTTGCACCATCAACTGCTATTGGCCTCATGGATCTGCAGTGAGGCCAATAGTTTCTGGGTGCCCCACTTTACTAAAAGCCACCCTCTTGCCCCAGGTTCCCATACGTTCTCAGGAAAGCTGCGTGATGGTCTGTGTCATGGCTGACTGGTAGGAGAGGAGTGGCAGAAAGTAAGAGGATTTTCAAGCCAAGCTGCCATCCCAGTCAACACACTGTGCTGTGGCATTTGAAATATGATTCGGATGGAAACCACATCAAAGAAGACTCACAAGCCAGCAGAAAAAATCAGCCCAAAATGAACGTCAGTGCCAACTCAACAACTTACTTTCCATTGCAATCTGGCCCACACCTGGACTCCTCTGCACAACTGAGGAACTGCTGTAACTTTTGTGCCCTTACACAGCAATGTCAGGGGTAATGCTGTACCCTGTTCTCAGAGTTGGGGCAAAGCCCGTCCTTCCTCATTCCCCTTTACTCCACCCAGGAGAGGGCAGAGGGCAAGAAAGGTCATTCTTTACTTCATTACTTTCCTCTGTTGTCCAAGCCAGAGCACAAAGCCCTTCTCCTTCAGGGTGGTGGGGTTGGCTGATTTGTTCTCTGTGACAGATAGGATTATATCTCTGGAGACAAGGTTCCTCCCAGGTCTTCCTCTGTGACAGCTGGCTCCACAGAGCCCCTGCCATCAGCCTCCATGTGTCCAGCACTGAGTCTGAGTGTATTGATTTAGTAGTCTATTGTCCTGTGGGAAAAGTGTTTAGCGCTAAATACCAGAACATGATCAACAGTGCATTACCTCCAGAGTCTGTGCTAGAGCTCCAATGCCAGGCCTTGGGCTCCAGAAACACTGTGGTAACACCACTGTGAACTGGGCACTGGGTTGGTGAAGTGAACGGATCAAGGCAGGAAGCATCAGAAGGAGGCCAAGGCTTTGTCTGCCCTAGGTGCCTGCTGAAACATCATAATCCATCTGATGATAATACCTTCAAACTCTTTGAAAACCTGAGAGTTCAAAGGCATGATTCTGATTTCAATAGATGATTTTTGCACTTCTGAGGAACCACTGATTTCAGTGCAATTGCTCCTGATTTTAAAACTGTGAGCTCAGGCTCCTGCCTTTCAATTTTCAAAAGGCCAGCACTGTGCTGTCACCAACCCCAAGCCTGGAAACACTGGCAGATCGTGACAGATGTGCCAAATCCTCTTTCTCCTTTCTGGATCTCACTCCCCGCTACCACCTAATACTCCCTTACTATGGCACAAGTAAGTCCCGAGCAGAGTGATATATTCTTGCAAAACAAAATAGATGAGGTTTGAAGAACATAAACAGGGACATACTAACCCAGTTCATCATATAATCCCAGGCTCCAAACAAAAGGGCAAGGGTGGGGCCCACAGACCAGTCCAAGTGTCGGGTGGGTCCATGTTTTACAAAAGATAAGAACATATTCTATTAAAAAAAGTCTTTTGTACAGTTGCTCTTTGCGACCCTGAAGGAGGAAAAAATTATCTTTGTGCACAGATTGCAGTAGTGTGGGGTGGTGCACGCACATACACATGCCCTTGCAGTGGTGTTGCCAGGCATTGGGGATGTGTATGTTATTCACAAGTCAGCACTGCCAAGGGAATGGCGATGGAAACTCCTTCACCCAATGGCAGCATGGCAACAGATTTGCCCTATGGTATATTTTTATCTTATTGGGATTTTTTTTTTAACCTCTTTCTGGTTATCATTGTGAAGGACACTTCTAGGATGCTGCCTTTTCCTATTACCAGAATTTACAAGGACTGTACATGCATATGAATGACATGCAGCATCATGATTCTAGCATCAAGAAAATAGGAAAGTCCTTTTGCTTCAGGACATCACTATCGAAATGATTTTCCCATGGTCCTGATCCACAGCGAGTCTGTTTTGTGTGGGCCTTGTGAGGGCCTCAAATGTGAGATGTCCCACAGTACCCTAAGCCAGCCCCCAGAGCCTTGGGGGTAGCAGCATGGCCCAGCAACTCAGATGAGCTGTGCTGCAATGCACCCAGTGTCCAGTGCCCCAGTGTCCCAGTGAGACTGTGTGGGAAACACCGGCAGTGATACAGCAAGGAGCCCAGATTTAAACAGAGGTCAAGCAACCTGACCGAATCGGGCAGGTACTCCCCAAACTGCCTAGTACAGAATTTTTATGAGTTTCAGAGGCAAAGAAGAGAAAATTGATGGAATAACAAGTATAAGCACTTTGGAAGTTTTATATTTCTTTGCTGTTATGTTGTGCTCACTGCTGCTGAAACATCTTGAAAGTGAATTTCTCTGAAGTTCAGAGAAATGTTTGGGGTTGGATTCATTCGAAAAAGAGACATTTACAATACTGATCTACACCTGGGTTCAAATTCCTCAAATATTTTTGCTCATATGCAAGAGCCTGGGGCCAGACCATCTTAGGAATCATCAAAAAACAAGTAACATTACTGAAACACAAGGAAATTAACATGCTCCCATGAAATCAAGATAACAAATAAGTTCATTTCTGTCTTATTTCTTGATCAGAGAGGTTGAAAATTTATTTTATTGACTTTCTGTAATCCACATGTAAGTCTCAGCAATTAAGCCAAGGGTTTAACTTCAATCAGCAGTTTATTTCTTTCAGAAGGGGTTAATTATGCCTAAACAAAATGTATGCTTTTTAGGAAGTAACTTCAAGTGTTTAGGAAGGCACATTTGCCTGTTTATGCTAAAGAAAATCAGTCCATCAAATTTAATGACAAGTAATATTGTCCCTAAGAGAAGCTCTGTAATTACCCATCTATCCCTTTCTATTCTTTGTAATTATTCACTTGCAATTATCTCCATCCTGCCTGATGTTTTTCTAAATCCTGCATGAATATAAAGTAAAGCAACAGTCAGATAAATCATGATAGTTCTTTAAATTTCTGAAAGGATTTCTGCAGTCATTGAGAGGGTGGTGTGAAAGGGATTACACTTTGTGTTGAAGTTCCTCTTTTAGTCCCCAAGGAGAGGAAAGAAGTAGAATACCTCCAGAAGCTGATGAAACATGGAAATAATTTGTGTACAAGCAAAAACCAGCTTATCATCTCTCACTGCCAATAATAATATTTTGTTTCCTATTTGTACTGTATAATGTTCAGGATGAAAAACAAGTGATATTGCTTGCTAATTCCCAAAGATGTCATGTTATAGGTAGCGTGGCCATCTCCTTCATGCAAATTTCAGGAATTTTGGTTTCTTTGAAGAATCATATTTACAAATTAAGCTATTATAAACCCACTTAGAGCTCTTCATATGGAAAGTAAATCTAGTTAAACCTCCTTTACTGATAGTATCTAAAGCCTTATTTTTGTCCAAAACCAGAGAAGGTGCAGGCACTGCACACATAGGCAGCATGTGAGGTTGATTACAGATCAGCACTGATTATCAGTGACAGTGTCCTCAAGAAAGAATTAGTGTCAAGCAAGTCCAAGCTTAACTAGGATTCAGGCTCATTGCATTAATGGAAATTCCCCTTTATTTTCTCTAGGTCTGAAAGTGTCCAGGGAAGCAGCTGAAACTGCCTTCCAGAACAATGAGCAAGGACACAGCTTTTAGACGTGCTGCAAATGACTACTGGGATAATTATAGCAGGTGTCAAAATCCCTAAGAATAGCTGAGAAACAGGACCTCCCAGCCCGCCTCTGGTGTCAGATCAGCAGAGATAAAACAACAAACAGGTCCCAGTGGGTCTCCCCAGACACCGCAGGCAGGAGCTGAGCTTGCCGGCAGGGCTCAGCCTCTCTCAGGGAGTTTATTTGCTGCTGCTCCCTTTGGAGCAAATCTCCCTGCTGGTGTCATACATCCCCTCACTGGGGACAGCAGTTTGAGAACCTGCTCCAGGGTTCAGGAATGCAACCTAAGGCCAAGATCTTTCCTGTGCTTCCAGAGATTGGAGCAGCAGACACTTGCTCCACTGTATACAGAGACTGCGTATTCAGTGAATACCTTGGCCCATCTGAATTTTAAAGTTCTCATGAAAACCACAGTGGGCTTGTCTTTGACAAAATAAGGTACAAAAATAGCAGTACCATGTCACCCTACATACACAGAGGCACTTTCAAGGGTCTGCTACTCTGTTCTAGCCAGTTTCAAACTCACAGAAAAGTGGAAAACTGCTGACAGACAATACCTCCTGGCTTGGCTTATCAGCACTAACAACAACCTGGAATATGTCGTGGTCTAGTGGGAGGCAGATTGGAACTTTAAGGTCCCTTCCCCAAACCATTCTATTATTCTATGACTCCTGATGTTGTCGATTAGTGGCCTCATGTGCAGCAGGTTAAAGCCTCAGATCACATATAGTGATCTGGTAGTGTCTGTATTTTTTCAGAATAGTAATGATGGGCCACCAGAAATATTACTAGAAATATTGTCCAGACCTGCCAGGTTTTAAAAAAATAGCCTGAGCATCATGCCATGTAATAACTGCAGTCATATAAACAAAGGAGGTGCAGCCTCAACTCTGTCACAGTTCTCCATGCCTTTTGCATGCAGGCACCTCACCGTCAGAAGGTGCACCAGCCCATGCTGAGCTGCCAGGCCAAGGGCAGTCCCACCCCATGACCTGGGTTTCAGCACGGACTGGGTGCAGGATCAGGGTTGATGGCTCACGGTAAAGGCTGGGTCCCTGGAGACATGTTGCAAGTGGAAATACAGTTATGTTCCAAAAAATTTTCTAACTATCAGATAGTCCAGGATTTAAATTACATGAGAGCAGCCTTGCTTAGTCATATCTATACAAAGTCAAGAGGAGTCTGTCTGTATCTCTCTCCACAGTCACCATGGCAATACTGCTTTAGCAAGCCTAGTAAATACAGGTTTTGGAGATGGAGTTAGGGAAGTCAATGCAGTAACAAACAATGCTTCATATAAGAACTCCCTATTGCCAACTCCTTGCTGCTTAAACCAGGAAATAACCATTTCATAAAATGCCTAGAAAATCACATGAGGCACTCTGATGTTGAAATTTTCTCCTTTATTCACAGAATAGTTTGGGTTAGAAGGGACCTTCGGAGGCCAACTAGTTCAACCTCTCTGCCCGACTAGATCAGGACCCAAGCACCTTATAGTACAAATATAACAACTACCAATCACCAGCAGTAAATACATATCCTAAAGCAATATCAAGTGTATTCATCACACAAAAGCCCACTACTGTACGTGTCTTGCCCTCATTAAGCTCTAGCACTGTTCTGGTCATATCTACAGAAACTATCCAGTATGAGAGAAAGCTTTGAGGGCAAATCCAGCCTTTGCAGACCCATACTGGGCTAGATACTATGGAAATGAATTGCTAACACTGCTAACCAGCTCCATTGTTTAAAGCAGCACCGTCTCAGACTTCAGCAGTAATTCAACAGTGAAATAAACAGCTCTGATCAGATAGCCAAGGAAATTAGATAAAGAGCACAATAGCTGTGAAGATAGGAATATTTCATGAAGAGTCATATAGCAGTTTATTCCTGATTTAAGCCCCTTTTGATTACTCTTTGTTTATACCTCACATCTGTATGACAAGTCCGAAAGAAAGGCAAAAATCTTTTCAGACAGAATCTGTTTTTCCCCAAGATGACATGTGCATGCTGCCTTTTTGACTTAGAGCTCGGCCTTCTCCTTGTGACTCTTTCATGTTACTTACTTTGAAATAATGACTGCGTTTCAGGACATAGCAATTTCCTCAAAGCTAGTTTTTATATTTTAGTGTGCTCCCGGGATACTAAACTATTCAAAAGTGCTCTTTTCCTTTGCGTCTGTTCCCACAGAAGTCCAGGGCAACTCCTTTGAATCTCAGGACAGCATCTTTGAAATTTTTCTCCCCCTATCACTTTGAACATAAGTGGGTTAAACCCTAGATTAGCACTTATTTTATACCTTCACATACTTATTTCTTTCAAAATGCGTTATTTAATTAAAAAAAAATCGAACAAAAAAAAATCCAACCAAGAAATAAAAAAACCCCAAGATGCCTGTATATAATGGGATTAACGGGACCACCACATTGTTTTAATATATACTTTCTAAAATTATTACTGAGGGGGTCAAACATGGTTGCTCTGAATGAAAGAAGTTGCAGGCAGCAGGAGTAAGTATTCAGTGCTGGGAAAGAAGTAATCTCCATCATTGCTAAATGGGGCTACTGTGGAATTCAGGATACACCGTACACACAGCTGGCTATAAAACTCTTCAGATCATCCAGCCCTGCCTCTCCCCTAGAGCAAACAATTCTCTTTGCATTTCTTGTTGCTCTTATCAAAGGTAAATAGGCTGGGTATTCTGTAGTACTCTAGGGTTTTTTGAGGATATTCTTAAAATACCTGGTCAAGTCAGAGGACCCCATCCCAGGGAGAAGAGACTGTTCTCTTTATTGGTTTGGGAGGCTACTTTTCAAGCTAACATTGTGAAAGGTATCTTTTCTTCAGAGAGTTTTGAGAGGTAGATCAATACCAACCTAAAAAATACGTCTCTAAGTTTTACAACCATTGTAAATAATTTCAGTATCTGATTTGTTATCATAAATTCAATAATGAATGCTTACAAATAAGTAAATGTTAGGAAAGATGTGAGAAAGGCACATTTGACTTATTATATGGAACTACTGGTTTTCCTTTGCCTTTTTATGGGCATGCCATGCAGCTGATGGCTAGACATTCCCACCCAGCGTCCTGCTTTCAGTTTGTCACTGTGTGCCTTAGAAAGCTATGCTTTAAATAGCACAGATAATGCCTACCATGGAATACAATGCCAAACACCTTAGAAGTTTTAGTTTAAAAGTAACCGCAGAAATCTAAAAAATCTTCAAAGATATCCCCTCCACCTCTGACTTGTGGATGAGGATCTCACTACTTCAGCTTCAAGCATGTGGTATTGCCTTTCAGTGCATCTTATCCTGAGTTCCCTGGATTTGAGGACTTACAACCTGCATCATTCTTATGAGTAATATTATGTTTTAATCACCATTAATTATTCTGAACCCTAAGTTACCTTCGGTAAAGTATTTTCAGGGAAATTACCTTAGTTTCCCCCCCCCCAACTGTTCTACAGTCCAGAGGAAGGACAATTTGGTTGTAAGTAGGAGAACTTCACAATGGAAGTGGTAAAGTTTTTTCTGAGGTGATGGGCAAGTCTTGAGCATTGCACAGAAGTACCAAAAATGTCCTCAGACTTAGTCAGACTCCTTTCTTTCCAGCTCTCTAAGAGTAGATTCTCTTCTTTCTCTTTTATAAGTTGTAAACAGTAAGAATCTATGCAGAATTAGCAAACATCAAGCCTGTGATGGATTGTCTTTTTCAATCATAATGACAAATCAGTTGTTAATCTCTCTTATTTGCTCCAGTGTAAATACAGAGTAAATTCACTAACTGTAGTAAAGCTTATTGGAAGTATATCACTGTAGCTGAGGCAAAGATTTAACTCTCTTTCTTGATGGCATAACATCCAAAGAAAATGTCTTAGAATCAAAAATCTAGAAAACTCACTGTATTTCTGTTCAGATACAGTAAATGCAAAGTACTTTTAAAAAAGCACTAGAGTGAAAGTCACAGGCTTTATTTCTCATTTATGCAGGAGTAGCAGAAATCACAATCTAGTTTGTTGTGCTTATTAGCAAAGGAGTAAGCAGAGGCACTCACTTTAGCAAAAACTGCAAATACAGCTTCTCTAAATTGCATGGTAAAGTTCTGCAGATGAAAATAAGATCTGAAGATAGTTTTAGATGAAAAGTGTGAACATTTAACAGTGCTAATTATTTTTAATTATTCACAAGTTGCTATAACTAGATACAAGAAACTTTGCAAACACTCCACTATGACCAAATCTTGCAGCTCTTACTTGGGTAAGGTATTCCAGTTGGGCTAATAGGTTTCATTTCACAAATTCAACACTTCAGAATTAGACTACAAATGCATTAGGATTTGTAGCACAAAAGTCTTCACAATGCTGTTTATTCTTTTTAAAAACCCTCAGCGTATCAACAGGAACGCAGAGCATATCTTGGGTTGCATCATTACCTTCAGTTTCAGGAATTACTAAAATCCCTTAAGCTACAATTTGTCATGAATCTCATTCTTGGGAAATCCTTTAAAGGAACTGTTAAAGTAATTAAGCTAGTGTCCTCGATTTAATCTTTAAGGCTGCCTAGCCAACATTGAGTCACTGTAGTCTTCTAGGTCAGACAGGAAAAGAATTGACGTCATTGCAAAACGCCACTGCGTAAGTATCTCTGAAAAAAATGGCAGCCAAGTGTACACAGTTGGATAATCAGATGCTGTGAATAACATGTTGCTCAACAGGTGAGCTTAGGGAATTTGGCACTCCAGAGCTGAACCAAGTGTGTCCTTTTGCAGATGATAAAAGATCCGCAATACACTTTCTCTGACATAACATATTTAGCAAACTTATCAAGATGTTTCCTCTGTCCAGAAAGTCAACCAGCCTATTAGGAATGATAATTTGGCACACACTATGCTCCAGGGACAAATACGATAAGGGATGTTTCATACAAAGGGGCTTCCACTACTAGCCAGCTATGTCAATCTGCAGCTAAAAACAGAGCAGCATAAAAATAAACTTTAACTCTTCACCCTGAGCAATTAGGCTGTTTTCTAGCAAAATAAGCATAGCTTAAACAGGCACCAGGAAAAACACCTACAGCTCTGCTGCCATGCTTAGTCTTGAAAAGCCAAAACTAAGCATTTAAGCAGGGCACTGCATTCTAGATATTTTTCCATTTAACATATAACATCTCCAAATTCCAGATGAGCTGAAGCACAACTGAGAGACCTCAGTTTTCTCAAAACCTGAAGACCCTTCAGACCCACACTGTTCTCGTCAAGACTCATTTTTAGAAAAGTCACAAACAGGAAGTGTGTTGCTGTCCACAGGCAAATAGAGGGAGAATAAAGCCATGTTTAGGCATACACTAACCTTGAACCTTATCCCAGTGACTTGTACCTGCCCCAGCACTAATCAGAAGACTTTTCTCATTACTAGCAAAAGCCCACATCCTCGCACTGATCTGAATGATTCAAAAATACATCTAGCTCTGGCTGATCAAAATCCTTACCCTAATGCCCACTACAGCCCCACTGAAGCTCAAAAATCCTTCCTATGACAGAAATAAAAACTATATGTATTTGTTCTTTGAATATAGCAATAGTTCTGGTCTTCACTTTACCTCTAAGAGCTTTATCTATCTAACTAAAAAGCTACCACTGTTGGAGTTATCCTAAACCTAAGCCCAAACCGAACCTAAAGCCCACATAACTCATGGCTATCACAAAATTCTTCAATTTGTTGTCCACCCCAGTTCTTGCAAGACCAATGATACAGTACCTAGTAACAATCTCAATTCTTAATTCTTCTTTTACGGACAGTTTAAACTAGTCATAATTTAATGGTAGCTCTATAACATCTATCCACAACAAGTAAATTTCCTCCATCAGTACCTAAAAAAGCTGTGACTCTTAGCAGGACCTAGCACAAACATACCCATCTGCCTTTGTGAGAAACTTTACCCAGCCCTAGCTTGAACCCAAGATTTAAAAATTTCATGTTTTAAAACTTGCCTTAAAATATTCTCACTTGTCAGACTGAACCTTCATCCTAGCACTACAGGATTTGGAGGATCCAGCAGAGAATCACCTTCACTTTTGTGACACTCAGAGCTATGACATAATCACAGCTGAGTGCCTTTGTGTTGCCTGCAGCATAAACAATTATACAAAAAACATACTTCAAAGCATATAGCTCTGCTGACTCTGCCATTACCTTTATAACTGGGCTACAGCTGCACCTTGGGGTTAGAGTTTGTGTCCAGGACAGAGCTGATTTTATTACTGGGCATGCAGAGTTACAGTAGGATGAAGATTAAGCCAAAAAAGGTGAATGAATGCTATGTTCTGGAACAAACACCAGTTTGTTGTGCTGTACCTTACCTACAGTTAGAGTTGGGCACAACGGGAGATTAAAAGATTGCTTTATCACTGAATTTTACAATACCTGGAGGTCTATGATGAGGGCAGGCACCCAGAGAGATGCCTAAGGTGGATAAGATGCAGACTGGTGTTGAAACAACCAGCACTGACAGGGTTGGGCTTAATGGGCTATAAAAGTGGGACTAGAACTGGCTGAAGCAGAAGGCGGCATGCAAAGCCCAGCAAAGGCTGAAAGCAGTAGCAAAAGACTTCAAATATCTTAATGTGGAGTGTGTCAATCATGCCACAGGTCTAAATTAAGCATAGCATTGAAGAGGGACTCTGAATTTAGGACAGTAGAAACTAAAAAGCAAAAGAGGTTGCAGGGTCCTGCAGGGACAGGTTATGATCACCTTAAAGCAGTGACTAAATGCAAAGATGGTTTGAGTTTCTGGTTTGTGACAATGACAAAGTAGTTATATACAAACATAAAACTATGCAGAGTATGTTTACTGTCAGGGCTGAGGCAGCAGATTTCCCTAGTGACCCATGTAGATTTCCACAATTCATTGTCTGAACTTGTAATTAGAAATACTGTAGAGGATTCAGAAAACCAAAAACAAAACAAACTAAACCCACATCAACCAAAACAAAAATCAAAAAACTAGTATTAGGCTGATTATCTTGTAGCACCCTGGGCCCTGGGCCCTACCCCTCATTCCAATACTTTCATTGTGTCACAGGATTTCCAGCAGTTACAGAACTAATTATGGAGTAATTAATGCTGGTCTCTCTAACTCTTTCCCTTTCCCCCTGCAGGCTTTGCAAGATCCAACAACAAAGCCAGATCTGCTTTGCCTCCTACCCTGAAGGAAAACTTTTCCCAGACAAAATGCTGGCCTTGCCCATACAACAGTGACTCACAGTACTAACAAGAACCCGGTTGCATCTGCCTGCCCTGGCCCTTCTCCTAGTGGTGCCAGTCTTGCTCTTCATTCCCCAGTGTAGAAGCAGATCTCAAAGCGTGGTGCAGTTTCTTATGAGGAGGACTGAATAAGTCCATGGACTGCAACAGTGAAACCAAACATTTCCACCTTGAAATGCCTCCCCACTCATTTCCACTTTCAGTATCCTTCCCCTCCTGTCTGGCCCCTCGGTGCTCTCCTCTTTTCCGGCTCTGCAGCATTCTCATCACACAATGTTGATGCAGCATGCATGGTGTACCATGGGTACCGGGTGAGTTAAGCCTGAGGATGCTTCACTGCAGGGGTTTGGCAGTGGTGGATTTGTTCTTCCCTTCACCCCTCTCTTTCCTTTCCCCACCTCTGCTTTCTGGCTGTTGGGAAACTGTAGGGCAGCAGCTGCCCCAGGCCCATGGGGTCAGCAATTTGCCCAGGGAATGCTCAGGCTTGGTCAGGACAGTCAGAACATCAAGACACATGCTCACAGGTCATGTTTCTGTGGGAAGGGTGACTCCTTTTAATATTTTTGGCATAAGCAAGGCTTTCAGTGACCAGAAGTGCTTGGTGCCAACTCTGGCAGCCCTGATTCTGCTATGGTTGCAGGCACCAGGGGAGGCAGGCAGGCTGGGGGCTCTGAGCTGACCTGGCCACCAGGGAAGCACAGAACTAGTTATCACTTAAGCCTGCATGTCCCCATGATGCTACACTGTGGAGCTTTGGGAAGAGAGTGCAAAGTTTCTACAGCGCTTGGATTTTTTGGCAGTGAAAGGCAGTGCTGTGTACAAGAGAGGCTGGAGGTGCAGGCGCAGGATTTACAAGCAGTTACACACAGATATGCAGGGAACCCAATCAGAGAGGTGGGGGGTGTGTGACAAATTATACAACATAAGTGAGAACTTAGTCTGGAAAGTCTGCATTTCCCTGTTAGGAAATGTTCTTGATTAGAAGGATAATCAAGAACATAAGTGACTGACACTGGGGTTTCTGATCCACCACAGACACCTTGTGAGACTATGGACAGGTTTCCCTATACTGCATGTACATAGCAGCTACCTTAACTGATACAGGAGAACTGCCTTTACTTTCCAAAGAGGTGTAAGGTAAGTAACACAAGACTGTGAGATATAGCCAAGAATCAGCCAATCCTATTTACTTCAGTGTATGAGAATATTACTCAACTATCACTTAGAAATAATACATACCTATATCAGACCTTTCAGCCAAAGAACTCTTGAAAGCTTTTGCAGTTTTGGTGAAGAAATGATTCAAAATACTTAAGGTTTCATTTCAAATATGACAGTTGAAAAACAATAAGTCATAAAGCATATGAAATATGTGTCTCTAGTGATATTTGTCAGTACTACCAAGTGATTCTTTTACAACACAGATCTCTGGTAAATTGTTGTTTATGTGAACTTGTCCTCTAATAATCCAAACAGACTTTTTTTTCCAGTTGCCTTTAATATCCAGTACAGGGTAAAAGCATTGTAAAATCCAGGCACAGTGAGTTCTGGCCCCCTTTTCCAGTTTGCACCAGGAGACTGGATGGCAAAGATGGGTGTAGTGATAATAAAGGCATCCCTGTGAGAAGGTGCCACCAAGCTGGTAAAGCCCTGCAGAGAGAGCAGGTGAGATTTATGCTCAAAGCCTCAGTAGCTCTCCTTCTTAACCTTTAGGAAACCAGGTCTGAAAACACTGTGTAAACAAAGCAAACAAAAGACGAATTGTAATGCAGCTAACTTAGCCTCTAAAAATAAACAGACATTGGCACTTAGCCTCATCCTAAACTAGATTAAATGGTATTCTTCCTACAAAGAGATAAAAATGGCATTTAAGATATGTGGGTATTTAGCAGGAAAGACGCTCTAATTTTCAAAAATAAACTCCTAGACTTGTAAAAAGAGGTGGCCAGAGCTCAAAGAGAAACAAGCCCCTTTAAATGAAGTTCATGATGAGTCTGTAGCAAAAGTCTGATGCGGAGAGGCTGAGGGAGCTGGGGTTGTTCAGCCTGGAGAAAAGGAGGCTGGGGTGGGGGTGATGAACAATGATCGCTGCAACTACCTGAAAGGAGGTTGTAAAGAGGTGAATGTCAGTCTCTTCCCGCATAACAGGCGACAGGACAAGAGGAAATGGACTCAAGTTGTACCAGGGGAGGTTTAGGTTGGCTATTAGGAAAAATTTCTTCACAGAAGGGTTTGTCAAGCTTTGGAATGGACTGCCCAGCGAAGTGGTTGAGGTATCATCCCTAGAGGCACTTAAAAGATGTGTAGATGTGGAAATTAGGGAAAGGGTTTAGTGGTGGACTTGCCTGTGAGGTTTACAATAGGACTCAATGATCTTAAAGTTCTTTTTCGACCCACATGATTCTACGATTCTATGACTTTGAGACTTCCAAGCAAAGACAATGTGTCCGACACTGGCTTCCCCTTGGTGGCTGTGCATGTCAATCCACAGCCTCTTCTTCGTCTGCCACCTCACCAAGCACCTTATTTACATGCCAGTGATTTTCACCCTCTTCAATCAGAGATAATAAGGCCGTCTGGTAACAGAAAGAGATGCCAACTTAAAAGGCAAGCCTATATTTTTCTCTACCGAAAATGTAAACATCCAATGTCGTTTTAAAGCACTGTAGGAGGGGAGGGATAGGTGTGAGTTATCAATTGACTAGCAATAGCTGTAAAACTTTGGCCAGTCTGTCTTTCTACCATAGCACCTAAATAAGCACTGAATGTGAATTTTGAGCTAAGATTTTCATTTCCATAAGTCTTAAAGGCAACAAAGATGCTCCCAGGATATTCCACAGCTTCTAACTTTTGATTTCCATCTATTCTGCTAACTGTTAACCAAGGCACATAGGCAAATAAGTTGCTTCCTTCTCACCCTTGTGCTTGATCAAAATCACAATCACCCTGAAGAGCTTTTCGCATCATTCTGATGGTCTCTTGGCCAGTCATAGCAGCAATTATTTCTGCTGCATCAGTTCTCCTCCTCAAAAAGTTAGCTTAGCATTCCCACTTCAATTACTGTGCAAACTCTCTTCTTAGGGAAGCAAGAACAGGCTTGTACAAAGGACAAGCATGAACTTGTACACTTAGCAAGCCTTTCCTCTTCCTCTTTCCCCCATTAGCATTTGACTTTACAGTGGCAGACAGAAATCTGAATCATGAACCGCTTAGCTCCTGGGAAGAGTTTTTATCAGAGGAGCTAAGTAGTGTTTACCTCTGATTAAAACCTTGAATGCTTCCAGGAACTGTCTGGCCACAGTATGGATTTGCTGTTTGGAACTGCAGCATCTCAGCACTTCCTCCAGGAAATATTTTTCCAGTTCAGAGTCTCCAGAAACTGCCATAAACAGCTATAACTTAAGCACACATTTTATATAAAACCCACCCACCATGTTTTCAAACTTTTCTTTAAATTTTTGAAATAAATAACAACTCTTCTAAAATCAGCTGAACAAATGCATAAACACATTTCTATAGGTTTTGGAGCCACTCAGTTTCCTTTTTTCAATTTATGGTATTTCAGAAGATTACATATTTTCAAATAGTCACTTTTGTTCAGGTGTTTGTAGGACCATTGGCAACATTTGAAAGAGCAGGCAAGCTTATAAAAGCAACTTTGTTTACAAGGCAGTTCCAGGTTAAGAAACTAAAGCGGAACAGTGTGCTTCTGGTGAGAAACTTCGCCATTTTTTGTAGCTGTCATTTGCTGTCGTACTAGAGGAATGCCTCTCACTGCTGAAAGCCTCTGCTTGGCTGGCAGAGTACATTATGTACAGTCAAGATACTGCATCCTGGATTCTCATACCTTTTCCAGACCTGCCAGCTTGGCTGCCGGCCTGCAGTAATAGGAGGTGCTCAACTAATTGCTAACAAGCAGTACTTTCTGATCTTTAAGGGCTGGTAGATGAAGGACAGTATGTGCTGTAAATTGCATTCCATATTCAAAAGGAGAAACTGTCCAAGCAGGGAATATAAGGTAAGCAAAAAAGGCAACTAGGCAAAACCAGGTTTTGCTCACAGACCTTCAGGTTTCTAACTTTACCTTAATGTTATTTCAGTAGCACCTGAAGCATCTGACAGTGACAATTTCAAAAGGTACTAGCTAGCAATAGCACTGATTCAGGAACTCATAAGAATCTCTGCTTTATGGCAGACAGTAGGTAAGCCTGTCAAAGATCTAAATAAAGTAGATGAATGAATGCATCTGTCTGTCACATGTGCATTGTGTGCAACAAAGGTAAATTTAAATTGAGCTAAGGATGTTTTAAGAGCAAGTGTGCAAAGCTGAGCTTCTGAATAGGTATTATGTCCTATCAAGGACTCATTGTTTAGGAGATCCTATATCTAACAATGCCTCATTGTGAAGGCTCCAAAGATCAGTGCATTAAATACCAGTTTTTCAGACCCCTTCACATTTTCAGTGTCTTCCAGTGCTGCAGGCACTGGATATTCCTGCTACACTCATAGCTCTATGTGAGTCTTTTGGCTGTCTCTATGCTGTTCTGGAAATGGGAGGAATAGCTCAAATCAATGAGTTTAATTCTTCCAGAATTTCATTTTCTCCCATTCCAAAGAAATCTTCTTTTTTTGGATATTGGAAAGCTACTGCACACCTGAAAACAGAAATCTGGATTTCATGAATGATTCCACCTGGATAATTATTTCCAGCGCAGACCAGGAGAAATAGCACTGTGTAAAGGCCATGGGTTAGTATGCATTTACAAGTCCAGGCTCTGTGCAAGCAACTGGAGGGAGGATGTTGCCTTCTGTATGTAGGAAGTGGCTCCATGCAATGCTGTCAGGAGCACAGAGTGCAAGTACCACTTCCTTACTGATAACTAAAGTGTGTGAAAACACTGTGATCTCATTACCAAAAATGAGTGGAAGACTGATGAGAGAATCAACATCAGAGTGGCATCATGGTGCAGAAGTGCCAGCTGAGAGATCTCCACAACTCTACTGCAGAGAAGGTGAGACCTAGCTCTAGATTTGTAAAACTGGTGTAATGAATTGCAGCAAACATTAAATTCTCAATAATTCCAAAAGGAGACGTGTTTTTGGGGCAGATCTCTGACACAAGTGGTAGTAGTGAGGTATCAATAGCCATTGACTGTAATTAAAATAAGGATCTTCATTTTCCTTCTGGCACAGCCTTCAGCAAGGGACCCCTTGGGAACAGGCTGGAGGAGGAGGAGGAAGGCAGAGTGAAGAGGGAGGCAAGGGGTTGGGGGGGAAGGATTGGGAGGAAGTGGTGTGTGAAGGCGGTGGAGATCTTTCAACCCACTGCTTAGAGATGTCAGGGGAGTGCTTTTGTGGCTCTGGAAGCTCTCTAAACCTTTTGCACAGGCACAGGGAATCTGGACATTTTCAGAGAAAACTTAAACTACTACTCCTTTTGCTGGCAAAGAAAGGTGAAAGATTACTGTAAACCTCTCTCACCTATCATTGAAAATTAATAGTTGATAAATGTTATACCTCAGGGTTTGACAGAAAGATTTCTCTGGGCTTGTCTCCCAGGCTAATTATTTTCAGGTTGAAATCCCATATTTTAACAATTTGAATCTTGGCTCCATCTTTGTGCCACACTGTACCAATGCAGGGCATGCAATTAACCACCAGCACCATAACAAGAGGGAAACGTAATCCAGTTTTGTCACTGGATAACAAATCAGCTTGCTGGCAGTCTGAGCTAACTAAGCTCAGCTGGGTTTCTGAACACACACGCTGCATTCAGCATATCCCCCATAATAAAGTTATCCCTTCCATCAAAACACATACATTTTACACATATGAAAAAGTTCAAAAAGTGACTCTGTAAAGCACTGTAATCCAGTGCAGAACATGATCGAATCAGCTGTGAAATCAGCCACGTTAAAGCACAATTAAGGGTAAGCATGTTTTCTCCACCTGAGTATTCTAGTGCTCGTCACCATGTCAAGCTAATTAATTTACAGAACTCCTCCAATTGAGAAAAATTTCGTGCTCCAGAAAATCAGTAGAGTTACTACGAATTCCCCCTATTCCCACTTCCAGTAGTCTTACATTTGTGTGAAGAAATAAAAAAAAAAAAAAAGACTGAACCTGACTGTGTTCAAACATACCAACCCCCAACATTCAAGTGTTTCCAAACAGAATTTACTCCCAGATTATAACTGGTGAGAGATCTGACTTTTAAATTGACCCCAGGGCGATGTTACATTTAAGATCAGTACCAATTTTGAACTGTAATTTAAAATTAAATTACAGTCCTTCAGAACTGCCCAGCTCTGCAAGTCAGCCAAGGGTTTTTGAGCCTGGACTAGCTTAGAATGGTTCTGACTGTGATTTAAATTTTGTCAACACAGAAATACCCTCCACGATGTCTTCCCATGGTGTTCAGTAGCCCTGAATTTCTGGCAGTCTCCTTTCCCTTGAAACTGTAGAGTTTTTATCTGATTAGCTCTAAGTGATCTCGATAACTACTAAGATCTAGTTATTTCTTGAATTCATTGCTTGGAGATCAAACACTACATCACAAGAACTTAATCCTGTTTTGGATGAAGCCAAGGACAAAACTCCCATTGACTACAGTGTGTGCAGGATAAGGCCATAAATCCTTGAAAAACTGAGTGCCCAATTTTCAAATTAAAACATAATGAACTTAATAGTCACAGATTTAAAGACTCTTGTATTTTGCATCTTGCATGGGATTCTATAACAGAGTTACAAAACACTTTTAAAACTTTGATGCTCTGAGGGAGAGTCATTTTCTGGGAGCTCCCATCATTATCTATCAGGCCAGTACACAAAATACACAATGGAAGTGATACTGCCCTGATGGCAAACAATGTCTTTGGAAAGCTTCAAACAATTTCTTTGTAAACAACTGATCAGGGTAATTACATTTTCTAATCTGAAACGGTGCTGTGACATTGTTTCAGGTAACACATGAATCATGCTAAAGGGTTTTCCTCTGCTAGAGCTAGCTACCTTATCTAAGCAAGCTCTCCTCTAAGGACGGAGTCCTAAGCCTGATGAAGTATTGTACTGGCACTGCAGGTAGCGGCTCCACCGCCTGCCCCCAAGATTCCTCCAATCCACTGCTGCTGTTGGGCAGACAAGTCGCCAGCTAATTAGAAAACCTGAGGAAACAGTGGAGCTGTGCCTAATGCCTCATGATCCCAATTCATTTTCTTTAGAAGATGAGCCGTTAGATGAGACAACCTTGCAGCATATCTGGGTCCAGGTGAGAGTGCTGCAGCTTCCCTTAGCAGAAGGCAAACACGGCTTTGATGACTTTGCACTTGCTAATGAACACAAATGACCTAAAACACAATGAGTTGTGTCTCCCACAACCTCTCAGCCAAGTTGCATTGTAATAATGTGGCTGCCAAATCCTCACCCCTACATGGGATTGTGTTAACAAACTAGTCCAAGTATATTACACAAATCATGACTAAATACTTGCAGAAGAAGCAGCTCTAGCTTTCTGGTTTGTTTGGTTTTGTTTTTAAAAGTGGTTTCAATAAGAAAACTGCAGTATGACCTGCCCTTGCAGTATTCTTTTATTCTTCAATCTCTTGTCATAGATGCAATCTGTACACTGCTTAATTTTTGTTATCATTGTCTTGGATATCTACCAGCTATGATTGACATGATTAAATCAGTATTAACTTAATTACAAAGGCCTTTACTCAAGATAAACAGTAAAGAAGTGATCCAGAACAGTGAGAACTGCACTGCTGAGTGAGGCGTCTGGTGAAGGTCTTTCAGATACTCCAAGTCATCTTTTTTTCCCCTCACATAAGTTTCTTTTCACTTTTTTTAGAACAGTTGTGTTGTTTTTGTCAAATTTTCAAAAGAAATTAGATCAGTCTGTCACCTCTGAGTCTGACCCTTGAAGTCTGTCGATGCCTTTGGCCATCTTTGCTGCTGTCAGAAGCCACATTTTCCTTTTAACTCCAAACCCAATGTCAGTGGTGGTCTGCCATGAGTCAGGCATTGAGACTTTCCCTAATTCTCTCCTCACAGTACCATGAACAAAGGATATCAAGATTTGGCACGCTTTCCATGTTCATCTCCTGCTCTAAGGTATTCCCATTCTGCGGGACAAACACATCATCATTTGAGCAATTATGATGGAGGGAATAATTTCATCCCTCCTTGCCTCCCTCATGTGACCTAGCAAAAGTTTAGTTATAATTCAGATACTCAATCTGTCCCAGCTGAATTCAACAGCAGAGCTCTCACAGATTTTAATATGAATATCACCCTTTCTTAATTAGGATAGTAACCATATTTTGCTGACATGAGCTGATAGTCTAGATTTTTTAAAAGTCTTCAAAAAATCTCAAACTTTTTTCAGAGTACTGCATGTCAAATATATACAAGCACGTGAAGAGACAGCAAAGGACCATTTCAGGACTTCAAGCGGAAAGTTAAGAGTTTTACACAAATTATACAAGATTTGATTAAAAGTTTAGGACCTAAACTAAGTTTTCTATAGACCATGGACTGTATATTTGATACATAGCATGTGGCCAAACACTATCTATTCTCCAGGGAGATACCTGGAAGAACTTCCACCATGTGTGCAAATGTCCTGGTTTTACTCAAAGTCCTCCTTTCTCAATAGACTCCATTACCATTCTTCTGAATACTATCAGCAGAATAGGAGACTTGGCATTCAGCACAAAATTCAGTCCTCAGATTTTTTTCTGCCACCTGTGATAAAAAGAAAATACTGCCAAGATAATGAATGTTTCCTAATTTGTTATGCCCACATATCCAAAAATTTTTTTTCAGTATAAGGAGAAAAAGCTATTACACCCTTTCTCACTTTCAAGAGCTGAAATAGGGTCCTGTTTATCTGTTTATGACACATTTCATAGCATCATAGGATGGTTTGAATTGGGAGGCACCTTCAATATTGTCTAGTTCCAAACCCCTCTGCTATGAGCAGGGACACCTTATACTAGACCAGGCTGCTCAAAGCTCCATCCAGCCTGGCCTTGAACACTATCAAGGATGGGGTATCAATGTTTCCATAGCAGAAAGGTCAGGGTGAACTAACTGATACCTTCTGGCAGCAACGTCTCATATGATAATTTCTTGTATGCCCAGTCTTGTATGATATTTCTCAGGTTTTAGTTGTTTTGGGGTTTTTTCCTTTTTATTTTTTTTTATTTCTTTTGTTAATTTTCCCTAATTTTTGCATACATTCTCCAGAGGCTTGAAAGTAAGTTATTTAGGTTTGTGCCCTTTCTGTTCATTGGTATCTTCTTCGTTTTGGCCTGTGGGACAACCATTTGCAATCCTCTCTGCTGCTTTTTGGCCTAACACAGGTTAGTGTGCTTTTCTGAGGGAGTTAGATCTATCCCCATCTGCAAAGGACCTGATAAATCCTATCTGAGACTAAATATTTCTATGCAGTAAAGAGCATTATAAAGCACAGAGATTCTGTGGTGCAGAGCCAAAGATAAAGGATGCAGGCTAGTTTCTTGTCCAGGGGCTTCTGGCAAAAGTCAGAAAGTTAAAACTGAAAGACCTTCCTCTAGAGGAAAGGATGATTGATTTGCTGATATACACCGTATATACTTTCTGGCTGACAGAAACTTCATAAAGTTCAACAGAACAGATACACAGTCCTTCACATGGAACAGATGAAGCCACTGCAACAACACAAACTGGAGATTGACTGGGAGGGAAAGCAGCTCTGCAGAGCAGAACCTGAGGTGGAGAAGTTGTTGAAGATGAGTCAGCAGTGCGCCCTTGAGGCAACGAAAGCTAAACACATGCCAGGCTGCCTTAGCAGAGAGCAGCCAGCAGCTGTTCTCTTCGAGAGAAGGCACGTTTGGAGCACTCTGTCATGTCCACTCTTGGGTTTCCCTGTAAAAGGTACTAACATGCTAGACCAAGGCCAGTGGAGGACCACCAAGGCTGTAGAGCGTGACATTCCAGCAGAGCTGAGGAAACTGAGTTTGCCCAGTCTGGAAAAGGAAAGCCTGGGGGTGGTGGGGGGAAGGGAAGGAGGGCTGGAATCTGATTGTTATCTTCAGCTGCTTAAAGGGGTCCTACAAGCAAGATGGAGTCAGAATTGTCTCCGAGGTGTGCAACCAAAGGGCAATAGGCAATGGCCACAAGCTGCATCCAGGGAAATTCTCAGCAAGTATAAGACAAAAAAAAAAAAAAAAAAAAAATCAGCTACAATTGGTTAAATTCAGCCACAAGTGGTTAAACTCAGCTAAAGAAGCTGGGGAATCTCCACCCTCAGGTACTTTCAAAGCTTGATGAGGCAAGGCCATGAATAATCTCATCTGGCTTTTAAATCAACCCTGTCTGGAGCAAGGAGTTGGACTGGATAACCTCCAGGGGTCCTTTCTAATCTAAATTATTCTGTGGTTCTATAAATAAAGTAGAGGTTGCAAGGAAAAGGACCTAAATCAGAATTCAGGAGGGGCATGAGTCTTTCCTGTGTTGAGAGGAGAGAACAAGTCTGCAGGCTGTTGCTACTGCTGACCTCTTTAAGGGCTGGATGACTGAAAATCACTCCTGGGTGCAGTAGAGCGTGTGTTCCTGGCACAGCACTTACATTTAACCATTCCCAGGTTTCTCTAAGCAGTGGCCTTATCTGGGTGGAGTGCTGTCAGTCAGGCATTTTTTCCTTCAATTTTGCCTCACCCCTTGCCATCACAGTGTGTTAAACACAGCCTGTGTTTAAGGAATCCTCAGATTTCCCCACTCCAGGAACAGAAGTGTGATTTTTGCAATAATTTTAATACTGTTTAATATAATTTCTTGGAAAATAATTTCTACCTTTGATGATGGAAGTGTAACACAAGTGTGATTCATGCAAACCTTGTTTCTGATCTGAATTAGAACACTGGTCAGCAAGAAGAAACAAATGGACTTGCACTAAAAATATTCTGTCTTTCTTCTTTTAAAAATTATTTTACTTAAAATAAATAGAGAGCCATAAATCTAATTATTCAGATGACTTCAGAAAATCAAAGGCTGGAGTACCAACATTTTACATGGTGGGTAATTAAACTGGTGGAATACACAATAATTATAAAATATATGCCTTAGAAAAGCTTTATTCTTCATCAGTCACTCATCCAACACATGCAACCCTCTTACTTGTATTGACTCAAAATGTTTTACACTAATTAAAAAAAAAAATTGAGTTTTATTTTCAAACTAGTCATTTGGAGACAAAAATAATTTTTTTCTCATAATACCTGCCCAAGAGACCTAATAAGTTCTTTTCTTAGCAAAAAGTATTGGAATTTGGATTTTCTTGCTGTAAGCAAGGACATGTAAACCAATGAGCAACCTTGTACATGCAAGTAGTTCTAACAATGTGGCTTCTCTTGTGTTTGAGTTGTTCCCTGCTGATGTTTCATAGGTTTGGGGCCTCTGAGAATAGTTACAACATATGACAACAGTACTCATAAATCCAATAGACTTTTTAGGATCCTGCACATTTCACGGTCAGTGTGTCACTCCATTGTTTCAAGACTCCAAATTTCCACAATTAAAAGAAGCTCCTCATTTTTATCCCTACATCATTTTGTGTTCAAGCATTGCATTTCCTTATATTCAGAATTTGACATTGACATGCCTCAGTTAGTAAATTTCACTTGCAGGCAAAAAGACAAGAGAAACATTTATGTTACAAAATTACCAGCTGGCCTGAGTACAGAGGCATGATGGAAACCATTCTCCTGGTCCTCATTCAGAATTCCATACCACTGCCTTTTTGCCCAGTGGAGCTCAAACTCCAACCCCCCATGTTGTACTTACAATGAGCCAGACTCAAGGTATCTTGAGGGGCATATCTATAGGTGCTCTAATGGCACACCTGATCTGTCCAGACTGTGGGAAAGGAAGCTCAGATCACATCATAGGGTAAGTGTGATCCACCTTTCCCCTTAGCACACCAAAGCTGGAACTAAGCCTACACCCAGTGTGACCATGGGCATGTATTGCACAGATGGCTGACAAGCTGAGTCTCAGGCAGGCTCATGGAAACAGCCTTACCTGGCAGTGAAAGTAGCCTCAAGGTGGTCCAGATCTCAAGCTCAATTATGAAATGTGCCCTCTGTCCAGCAGATGACCATTTAATGAGCTTCTCTAAAATATTTTCTACTTAATCAGTTTCATTTTCAGCTTGATTTTGGTTTCAGTGTCTCACTAGTCCTCACATATTTTCTTATAGTGCAGTGCCTACTTTCTTGCCTGTACCTCTGAAAGGTGAGCACTTTCAGACAGAAAATTGACATTTTCAATGGGACAAAAGTCTTAGCATTTTCTTGGCCATTAAACCTGGGAACTCAAAAAGACAGGCAAGTGTTACATGACACAAGACGTGGAAAGAAAAAACTGATGATGTTAGCTCACATGTCCTTAGCTCTTGCCTAAGTAGTCCAGCAAATCACACAGATTTTAGCACATGTTGTCATATCCCAGACCTTTTACAATGCATGGCAAAACTCCCAGTGATTTCAATAGGAGTAGGTTTTAACGCAAAGTTGGCAAGCCCAGAAAAAAATAAAATGAAGCAAAAGTATTTTTAAATCTTCGTGTTAGAACAAAAAGCATCTTAGAGGCTCTATATCAAAAGTGAAAACTGAGGCTGGAACTTAAATCCTGCTTCATGCGTACTTCTAACCTTTATGCCAGTATACTGACTAGTTTCTTTAAATACAATAGAAACTCTGTCACTTTGAAGATAAGCCCTCACAGTTAGCTTAAAACAATAATTCCGTACTTTCTTTCCTGTTTCTAGATTTATTTTAAGTATTAGTATAAAATGTCAGAGTCTGATAGCAGCCAGATCAGTTTGTATAAAAATCGACTGCCTGTTTGTAGTATATTACAGGCTATATTTGACACAGGAAAGCACTTAATCATGAATGCTATCTGCACACCACACCCATCTTTGTAAGTGCCTTATAAGATAGATTTATCACTGTGAACTCGGACTGGATAGACACAAGTAATAATGAATAATGCAAACCCCTTCTGCAGAGGCAGGGTTAAAGGTACTTTATCCACAGTATGACTGTCAGATTACAGTTCAGAAGCCATGTTTGTATCTCTCAGTGACACAGAGGCATCAGGACCAACTTTCTTTTACTTTGGATTGATGTCCAGAGTACTATTTTCACTAGAGTCATCAGGCTCAGATAAGCAGATAAAAGTGAGAAGAATCTATCTCAAATACACGATCACACAGCTCCTGCCATTTTATGTATTTTAAATCTCCCCGCTCATTGTATCTGCACAGCAGAACTGACAGCCTTTCAATCAACTTAAAATAAAAACAGAAACATTTTTGACATGCATTAAATTGGATTATTTTTTCATGTCTAATTTTTAATCTTAGTTCTACCTTTTGAGATATAATATGGCACTTCTTGGATGAGTGGACTTCAGAAACATCCTGAAAGAGGCATATGCTATGAAGGGGATAGGTCCTTCCTGCTTTTCTCTGTTGGCTTGTGCAACAAGTACTGCTCCCTTCTGCAGAGGCTGCCCCTGTAGCTGTACAGCTGTGGTTCTGTGCCTATCACTGTGCAAAAGCTTATCCAAGCCCACATACAGAGTCACCAATGGAGTGGGAGCCAAGCCAGGGAGGCCGAACAACTTCAGCCATTCCCCCAACTGACTTCTACTGCCCTTCTGGTCTCCCTTGCTCCTGATAGCAGTACTTCCAGGAGAAGGGAAAGATTTGAGTGGCTGTAGGCACTGCCTCTCTGTGCTCTCTGTGACCCCTTGCCTGCTTTCTTTCCCCAAGAAACTAAAATCTTTCCTAGCAAAGCAAGTAAAAATTGCTTCCTAAAAATGACAGTATTTGCAAAAACTAACTGGGGAGTAAGTTGTGACAATTGCTTTGAGATATGCTGTGGTCCTTCACATGTTTAGCACACACTCACTGCTGAATACAGACAAAAAGAAGCCCCTTTACCTATTAATAGTATTTGTTCACAGCAGCCCACTTAGGAGTCACATTTTAAAATCTGAGTCCTTGTATGTTGTCTTGATTAAATGGAAGAAATTCTGATGGGAGTTTATTAGTATGGTAGTTAAACCCAGCTTGATCACTTTTCCTTATAGACAAGGACACAGCTTTTTACCCTCTATATTCTCACAGCTTAGACAATACTTATTGGAATAGTGCTAAACCCTCAAATGCATTGTAAGTAAATGCATCCACAGGATTGTTATTCATTTGTGAATCGCCTGAACAGGGAAGCCACCAAAGCTACTGAAGACACTGATGAGCACACTGGTCTATATTTCAGCAGTTCAAGAGAAATATTCATAAAAATATTCCGCAGGTAGAACATTGTCTGTGTAACAATCTGGAGAAAATACTCTGAAGTTTCCAAGAATTGGTTTTATATCTCATCTGCCAGATGCCTCCTCCTTCAACAGATGGTGCCCATGGTGCAGTGGTGAAGGACTTCTCCATGGAGACTCAGGGGAAAGTGTGCCAACTACTGTGCTGAATCACCAATGCTTCCTAGAGCACCCATGAGTTCCCAGGTGGCCCAACCTTGCCATCTAGGTATGAGGTAATTTGGCTGCAAACTAAACAAATACAGAAACTACTAAACTGAATTTAAAGGGATAGGGCAGATTGATATATTTTGGTTTTCAATAGATTAAGGACATTCTCATTCAGTGACATGGTTCTTTCCCCACCATGCAGAACAGATACCTATCCATTGAGTAACTTCTTTCTGAATGTTACTGATAAATATTTTTTATTAAATTAGTACTCCCATAATATACATATTTGACTGCATAATGCTGTACTTGGAAGAAATAATGGGTTTGGTACCCCTAATGATAAGTTTGAGCGCTGAAAAACAAGATGACACTAGGAAGCATCATCACTCTAGCCCTAACTTTTTAGCTGAATCTGGCAACCAGTATGCCAGACTGCCAATTGACCCACAGTTACCACATCTAAGGTAAAAATGAGGTACAGGAAAGTAAAAAAAAATATTAGTCGTATACCTTTGGTATTCAGAGCTTTATATTACCTGAGACATTGGATTAGCAAACAAAAATCAGGATAAGGAAGAGGCATGGAGCAATCAAGACCCCAAATCAGTGTATTCCAGGTAGATGGACTACCAGGTAGATGAGAACAAGAAGCAGCTTCAGAAAGGGCAGTGATCTTTCTGGAAAATGTCGTGGCTAACACTGAAAAAATCTCATAGAAAGCTCGAAGAGAGGTTAAATAAAAGGATTTTGAAATCATAGAATCATAGAATGGTTTGAGTTGGACAGGATGTCAAAGATCATCTAGTTCCAACCTTTCTGCCATGGAAAGAGGCACCTTAATTCAAGCAGTGAAGCAATAGTGAAAGTCTTAAAGGAGGAACAGATACAGATGTCAGAAGACATCCCCACTGGCACAGCTACAGAGCCTGGCTCCAAAACCCACATAGCCAAATCTATGTCCCTGCCTCAATGCTGAAGCTCTGCTGCCCTGCTCAGTGCTACAGACTCTAGTGTTTAACCCAAGTTGTAACAAATCAGTATCAGCTGCCTCAGGGTCTATCCAAGGAATCTATTTTTGCCTGAAGATGTCCAGCACCCACAGCAGGATTGCTTACTCCTGCTACTGTGGCACACACATTTTATCCAGCTAACCTTTTAAAACTCTCCCAGCAGAAGCCAAGCACTGACCTGCAGGAGAACCCCATGACCACTCACCTGATGGCACTCACCAGCCCCCAGCTGCAAGAAGGAAAACACTGGAAGAGTTACCTCTCCAATGTCACCTGTCTAGGCTTTCTTCCCCCTGGCAACCTGGAGATGGTGGCTGCTGCTTGTCAGACCACACATATCCACAATTCCTTCTCATGGAAAGCCTAGGTCCCAGGGGCAGACATACCCACTGACATGTCCAGAAAGAACCAACTAGAAGAGGATGTGGCTGGATGCAAGTTGCACACTCTAGTTGTGGCCCATCTGGGGTTGGGGAAAGTTCTTCTGGGGTGTAAGAGCACTGCTCCTTTCAGACAACTCCCCCCACAGCCCTGGTGATGGGCCCACACACAAGCCTGTGCACAGCACAGCAGGTGTTAGTGGGGGCACTATATGTACCAACATTCCCTGTTTCTATTTCTTTAGTGAGAACCTGTAGCTGAATATCATTCTTGGGGCCATCCTTTTACTGGGGCTGGATAAATACAGAGGAAATGAGAGATTGTTTCTAAAACTCACAAAGCAGTGATGTGCCTTACATAAAGTTCAAGCATTGTGGTGGCAGACTCAGTGCAGAAAAAATTACTCTGCATGTAGTAGTCTCTGTGGCTGCCCAAAATGTAATCCAGCATTTCTAGTGCTGGGCAACCACCAGAGAGAAAAATCAAGTGCACTTGACTATGAGAATTTTGAAGGAGGAAGTAGATCCTTATAAAGCTACACAAAAAGCTCAACTTTCTTGTCTACCATAAGGACACATTAATAAAAAATATTTTACAGATCCAGCATAGGGTACCTAATGCTGTCAGCATCCAGAAGTGGCCATCACAGCACCCTTACAGTTATATGGTCAAAAAATTTAGTATTCCAATTGTCAGTGCAATGTTAACAACAGCAAAAATGGCTGGATTATGTGCTGTGCCTTGTGAGGAATGCCAACGCTGTCCTAATTGCAGAAATCATACAACAATTTAGGTTGGAAAAGGCCCTGAAAATCAAGTGCAATCATTAACATAATGCTATCACATCTACCGCTAAATCCTTTCCATATAATTTCTCAGCTTTCACTCCAGTATTCTTATTAGTTCAGCTTAGTCACAGAGTCTTCCAGAGACAAGTAAACCCCAAGTTCCTGATGTTAAAAAACAAACAAACAAAAGAAACACAAGCAGAGAGGGGAAAAAATCAGGAGGAAAATGTATCCTTTGTGCACTGCAGCACAGTCAAAGCAAAACACACCCATGGTCTCCCCTACTTTGTTGCTCACTTTTAAGTTGTGCCATGTCCAACAGCTGGAAGTTGTCTCACCATTGGACTGTGCACAGGGCTGTGACAGAGATTCCCTCTTGCTCCCATGGGTGGGATGTAAAGAATTGCTCTCCTCATAGCTGACATTCCTGCTGCACTGAGACAAGAATGTACAATTCTTGTTCAAACACTTGTAGATAGACACTGTCATTATTTTCCTAATTATATAAATATGACTATATCCATTAGATATGACTTTTCCTGGCCAAAACCTGTACTGAGAATAGAGTATCCCATGCTCACCACATGCAGTTTAGTGGCATACTTTGCTGCTCTAATCCCACCTTTCCAAGATTAATAATTCAAGAATGGGGAAGAGGATTCAGATTCACCACATAGCTATTCAAATAAATTTTACTTCTGGAACATGCAGGAATCAACAATATGGTAAACTGCTCATTTCTCCTGATAGTAACTGGCACAAACACTAAAGTCTGTAGTGTTGTGTATTGTTCCTAACCATAAGTCAGGCCTTTATCATAAAGCCATAATACTTTACCAGCAGCTTTAGAGTAACATGTCATCTTGTCTGACATGTTGTGCTGCAGTGGTAGGGTGGAAACAGAAGGGTTTGTGATTGTTTCAGGGGGTTTTATGTTATTAGTTTGAAACACAAAAATGAGTCAAAAGTGAATATGGGTCACAAACTGCCAGAGTGGTATTTCTGCTGGGAGAACATACATTATTATAGTTGAAAGCAAATTTCACTGTTATCACTGTCACCACTGTTTAGGTGATATTCTGGTGGAATGCAGGACAGACAAGAAAAGCAGGGGAAGGAGATGGCTCTGATATTCAGTTCAGGTTCTCTGTGTTAACAATCCACAAAAAAATTGAGATGTTTGTGCTTATGGTTCTGGAACAAACCAAAATGAAAGAGAAATCTTAACTGAAAAATTAGGGTTTGGGAGTTTGACCAATTTCCCACTGCCTTGCCATGCTGAGGTTGTCAATATCAGTGATTAATGTCCATCTGGGTTATGAGTCTGTACCTTATCGGGGACAGCATCAGAGCTCTGCATTCACCAAAGAAACACTGGGGTGTCAGACATGTTTTGTAGTGTGAAGTAGTCACCTGTGATTAGGTTATGCTTTATTACACTCCGAAGATCTCAGCAAGCTTCTTCTTGTGCCTTTGCTCACATGAAGCTTACACCTTCCTATGCAGATTGCCTGAATAGAGCACCCTTTCTCCCCTCGAGATGAATTAAAAGTGTCAGCTTTTCATTATGAGGGTTTTATGTATTTTATTCAGCTTTTTATAACGTCTTCCTTTTCTTTGCCCTGCAATCTAATAGAGAAAATTTCAAATGATGGGGTGGCAGGTCCAGTGTAGCTTGTTCTCTGTGCAGAGCAAGGTTATCTTGCAATTCAAAAGCAGACCTATGGAAAACAACAGAATTAATCACTTAACAAAGTAATTTTTTCTTTCCTTTAGTGGTATGGTAGCCCATGAGTGAGAAGTTCTGGCTCCTCTACAGAGTTGCTTCTCTGTGAAGCAACCAGAACTGTTGATAGGGACCTTCTCTTGAAATATTCCTTAAATTCATGGGCTCATGTTTCAGGGTTATTCCACAGTAATTCAGCCTTTCTGATTTTACACACACAAAATTCAATTACTCCAGTGCCCCCACAAGGTCTTGGTTTCAGCAGTGCAGAACAGAAATAATTTTTAAAAGTTTAGTGCTAATCAAACATTTTTCACCCCATTGATCCAATTCCCACAGGAAAGCCAAGGCCCTCCAAAAATTTACTCTGCAGCTAACCACTTGTCCTCATGGGAATTTGGATTCTGGATGACTAGAAATGTATCAACAGATTTTATGCGCAAAGAAGAGCTCTATCTTCTGCAAGAAACTATATGCAGAGTATCCATGGGATAAGCTTTAGAAGCTATTTTACTATAAAAATATAGAAATAAAAGTGCACACTTATAATTAGTAGAACATGTCAAAAGGTGCATGATACTGGCTAATTTTCACAAAAAAGACATCATTTGTGTTCAGTGTCTTTCTAGGCAAGTCACTGGCTTTTAGCCAAGTAAATTTTTTTAAACACAAGAAAAATGAAATCACTTACTGGAACTAACTTACTGATTCATTTTTGGTCACTTTCACCACTCAGTCCAATGTCCAGGCAACAAATGACTCCTTTTCCTGAGCTAGTCAGGATTATAAGATGCCAGACAAAGCCAAGTTCTGCAGAGCTGTGTGAGAAGGGGACACAAGTGATAGATGAGAAGCTCACTGGGGAGTTGGGCTGGACACTGCTGAAGGAAAGACTCTATCCCATCTCATCAAAATACAAAATTTTGGATACAATGCACAAACACACACAAAAGATAAACTAATTTTTTAAGTAACATTTACAGTACAAAATTTTAGTACAAAATAATTTTTTGTGTACATTTCAGAAATCCTAAATGTCTTCTTACTGTAAAAATTACTGCTAGACACAGATAAGATAACTTAGTCTTTGTTCCTTTGAGGTTTGGTTGTTTTTTTTTTTCTGTTTTAGGAAAAAAAAATCAAAGACCAGAATGCAATGCAAGGACTAGTGGTATACAATACTATAATGTAGTAAGTGCATGTCCTTTACAGAGAACTTGGACATGGCTTTAAAAAGCACAGCAGTTGCAGTTTTACATTCCCAGAAGGCATAGGTGCCATGCCATGACTGCAGATTGGTCTGGGATATCTGATTCTTCCAGTCACAATTTCAAGAGTTGTTACACAAAATCTCTGCCTTGTCTCACTGTGTCATGTTGTTCTTCCTCCTCCCTCCTAGTGAATTCACCAGTAACATTACACCAGGCATGGATTTAATGCCTTAACAAAACGTTTATTAAGGAAGAATTTTGTATTTTTTTTTTTATTTAGAATTAGGCAGCTAAGATGCTGTAAACAATACTCTTTGCCTGCTACAATTGTGCTATACTGCTAGCAGCTGCCCACCAATATGCTAATGTAATAGCCAACTTCATAACACAGAAATAATGCATAGTAAGTTAGTCTAGTGACCACATGGGAGAAGTGATTCATGGCTACATGCCACCTAAATTTCTTGCAGTTTCTCCTTTCTGCCTCTGCATGTTCACATTTGATTTTAAGGCTCCAGTTAACATTGTTGTGACTAAAAATGATCTAGTGTTTCCTATCTATGTACAAACCACATTACATTAAAATATGGTGCATTTAATAAAGTATGTAAAGGTCTTGTCTCTCACTTTTTATTTAAAGTGTTTTTCTTTTGTTCCTGTTCAAAACCACGGAAAACAATCTCACTGTAAATGTCTCAAGGCTACATAACAATTTTTTGTAGATTGTAGATTTTTTTCTGTAGATTGGAGGTTTGTAGATTTTGTGACCTCCTTCACCACTAACTTGTGCATGAGCCTGTAAGCAGGAGCAGATCAGGTAAGGCTCCAGGTGCTTCATTCACAACACCATCTTTCTAATGGAAATGTGGAGCAGTGCATCAGCAAAGGAGTTGAAGAAAACTTAGATATCTTTGATCAGGCTCTAAAGTACTCATTTCATGCTGACAGTAGCCTTAATGCTGGGTGTTTCTCCAAATACCTTGAGCCACTTCATCAGAATAGTGTTTTTGGGCCTGTCCCCTGAATGATCCCTTTTAACCAGATGGTGGTGGGTTTGTGGGAGTGAGCAGGTCCTACACACACTTCCCTCTTTGCAGCCAAAAGAAAGGGAAACAAGGAACAGTCATGATATGTTTTCAACCACAGCACTTGCTTGCTATCATTACAACCACTAACTCAGTGCTGGTTTCAGGTTACTCTAAAAATAGTATCACAGAAGCATCAGTGAGTGTTTCACTGAGGAGGCATTGCACTGTTGATAATGAAGATCTGACCACTACCTTGCACATGACAGGGAAAACCAGATAAATTCTGCTCTGAAATGGAAATCAAATTCTCGTCATCACCTGAACACTTCTTCAGCCCCCTACCCCTTCTCCTTTCTAAAGATTACTTTTTTCACAAGTCTACTTTACATAAGCATTTTACAGATAGTTTTACCTGCATTTTGGTTTACAATCATGTCATGCTCACTGCTCCCCCTTTTCTGGTCCATGTGTGTGTGCTTTTGTTACTTGTATTGTATAAGGTGCCTTGGGATATTCGCATCCTGTGCATTGTGTGGCATTGTGTTGAATAGGAGGCACAGAAATTAAAAGCAGGTCTCCTCCTATCCACATATGCCTTTTCTTTGCAGGTTTTCCTGGAAGTTTTGTGTGGGGAGGGAAGGGAAGAGGTAAAATATGACTTGGCTGAGACTGCCGGATGCTGAATCAGCTGCAATTGCCTCACATTTTCCTTTCTTTTAACATAGGGGGTACAGTTTTTAAAAATGCCCATCTGACTTCTCTACAGGCCCTACCCAGCCCACCACCTCTCAGTAAGTCACTTTTTAAAAATGATGCATGTTCTTCTAACTCACACAGGCATCTTCAGAGAACATATTTGTAGTGTCTTCCTCCTAGGTCTAGAAGCCAGATGCTCTGGGATGACAAGGACCTAGTGCAGCTGCTGCAGGTCACCACTGTGCTCACAATCGGCCACAAATAGTTTTCCCCTCCCAAAAATGTTCTTTGCAGAAAAAGGAGGAGACAGCCATACTCATTAACTCAAAAAAATGCACCACAGCCTAAACCCCAAACCACACAACCTCTTAAAGCATAATTTTGTTCCACTGCACTGCTCTGGTTAAAGAAGCTGACGCCTAAAGTGCTGGCTCCTTGCTGCTCACACCTGCATACACTGGCACAGGTTGCCCTGATGAGGTTGTTCAGTGATGGTGCCATGATGCAAAAGTCAATGAACCAGGGAGCACTTCAGGAGTACCAAAGAGTGTGGCACCAAAATCCTTCGAATCCCAGAAAAAACCTTTTTCAGAAGGTTTACACATTCTGAGGTTGCAGACGAATGAAATCAGGCATTGGTAAGAGGCTAATAGCAGCTCTCTGGAAGCATGTCATCTTTTCTTAGCAGGGGTCAGTATTTTGTTTTCTATCTTTAAAAAAATGAGGACTTTGATGCCTTTTAGTTGATTGACACATGGTCCTATAACATCCAGCCACATACATGGTGGTCATCCTTCCCAAGGCTGCTTCCCTGTTGTGCACTATCTCATACAGACAAAGTTCATCCAGTCCTGTTTGCTACTGTGATTGAATGCTTGAAATCCCTGCAAAAGAGCAGAGGAAAATAGTGTTAATGAGGGCTGTGCCCTCCAAGCTGTGCAACAAAAAGGACTAGTACCTGACGAGCAAAGCCTTTGCACTCAAAGGTTAGAAAAATGATTGTCAATAGCTGTTTTTCTTTTTTCTCCCTTGCAGAAATGTGTATATATTCACCTGAGAAGCTAGCATTGGAGGTCTTGAGGGCTGATTTTATACGCTTTCCTAAAGGTTATTAATTCTTCCTACACTGTTCCCAGTTAAACAGAGTACCTTATAATATAACTTCCTCATTAACATCAAGAGCTGTGATTATACAGTTGTGTTACCAAGGGCTTCAAAGACATGAAGCCTAAATATAATCTTACAGTACCTTGTTACAATACAAAGCACATCCTCTAATACATTTTTTTGTTTGCATAAAATGCAGCACAATAATGGTTCACTTGACCTTTGCCCCCCTGTATAGTTCATTTTAACATTGTTTGAGGAGCACAGAGTTTGCATTTTGCAGGGCACAGGTGCTCTGCCCCACACTGGAGGCTGAGGCTCAGCCTGGCGGTGTGGTGCACCACTGCTCCCCGCCAGCAGCTGGACTCAGGGGATTGCTTTTGTGGTCCACCAGGAATTTCCTGTGATAGAATATCAGAAACCTACTGGTGACTAGTAGGAGGTGACTTCACAGGGCAAAAGTTCTCTCCCTACAATAAACATTCTCAGTGCCGCTGTGGAGATTTCCTACACAGACCTGACAGCCGCCAGTGACTTGTCATCTCGGCAGAGAATGGCTCAGAGAAGGGGTCAGAACTGTTTGCAAACGTTTGCCACTTTAAAAGTGAAGCTGCACCCCCACTGTCATTTAATTGATGCCTCCTGAGAAAAGGAAGAGAGCAAACTACCCATGCTAATTTAAAAAATCCCGAGAATGTTGACTGAAAAGACTTTTAGAAATATACAAATCCACAGTCAGAGTATACTGGTATCCATATACCCATACAGTCCGTAAATACCACATATCCTGGTGCCTAAAGGTGCCATGATACATATGCTCTCCATATATACCATATATCCTGGTATATATATATGTCCTGTTACCTAACACACATACTATATATGTATCCTAGTATGTATAGGCACATATGCGGTGAAAGAACTAACACAACAATCAGGAAAACAGCATGCTCTCTACATACACAGGGTTCCTTGGGGAGAAAACACAGGGATATTTTGCCACCAGATCTTTTGCAGGGCACTGAAAGACTTGGAGCATCTGAGTAGTAAATCTGAGCCTGACACAATTCCCTTGGATAACAGTACTAATAGGACTGTTGGGGGCACCAGATTCATTTGGCTGGCCAAAATATCGTGCAACTGGGCAGACTGCAGTGAAGTTTACAGACTGAAATAGCTTTGGGGAAACAATACATTAATTTCCTGTGGAAAATACATCTATTAAAATGGAGACTAGCCTTGGTTGAGTCCAACATTGTAAAAAGGTGTGCAGCAAATCTTAGAAGAAAATACAGCTCAGTGTTGGCTTGGAAGTAGAAAAGTGATGAAAAGTAATGTTATCCTCAGAATAAGGACTGTGAAAGGGTCCTCCTTGACAGAGGAGTGAGAGCAAAGATTTTTAGACGGTACTTTTAAGCTGTCTCACCAACTTCTCTATATGGTCCAGCACTTAGGCACAAAGCCTGCAGCCATGGGCTTCCCCATGCACTTTCTGAGGCTACCAGTCCACTGGGACAAAATTTGACCCAAAGCAATGCTGATTTATTTTGCTTCTGAGATCTCATAATCAACTAGTGGTCATTTCTGCATGTGAGTCTTCATAAGGGCTGGACAGAACATAACATCTCACACCTCACCTCGCTTTGCAACTTGTACATCAGAAGAAGAAAGGAGAAAAAGGCAGCAAGAAACCTGTAGGAATACTCAGTAATGCTGGAGTTGTTTGATGCTGCACTCCTTGTTTTCTGTTCCTGAAGTGCTTCTATATTCATTGGCTTTTGCACAGAAATCACTGTCCAGCCTGGTCAGAGCAGCCTTTGCCTATAGGCAGAGTTGTGAGGACCAGGGGATCAGCACTTCAGCTCCTTTAAGCATTTCATTGGGGAGGGACCAAGACCTTCTTTTAAGAGTTCTTTCTCCTATATGATCAGATAAACTTTTCTTTTTCTGCCATCTGTGCACAACCTCTAAAACAGCTTGATTTTCACAAGAGCTCTGACCATTCCCTCTTGGAGGAACTAATGCAAAGAAATAACATTGACTTTACCCCACAGTCTGATAACGACACATTGGGAGATGAGACCACAGTATATTCACCAAACTTTTAGTGGCAAATAGATATTTGTGCTGAGGGAAGACTAAATTCGTCTGCCAAGTACTCTTTTTTTTTTTTTTTTTTAATGATCAAGGCTGATAGTTTAAGTCTCAGGGACTGGATTTCCAGTCAGTCGCTATGTACTCAGGAGGAAGAAACCAGTTTGGTTAGCTTTTTTGTGTTTCTCTGCAAGCAGAACACTGTATTCCATTTCTGTGGACCGTGACATCGCAGTTGAAAGCCTTATTCAAACCACAAGACAGCCATATTTTACACTCAGCAGGAGACTCGAGGAAGAAGTATGAGGCCAGGGTTATTCTGACTCTGGACACCTTGTTAAAGTGGGAGTTAGGAACAAAGTTTAGGACATTCTCTACCAGTTCATGTGATCTTGAAATAAATTAGTAGAAGACTGCCTCAGAAGGGATTTTCTTTATAGTACAAGAGCCTCTGCATAGAGGAAGGTTTAAATTCATAAGTATTTGAACCTGCCCCTTGTGCTTTTGTTCTGTCTCCATCCATTGTGAAGTATCACAAAACCTGTGGAAACAGAGGGAAATTTTGAAATAAATAGGATTTTGTTTTCTTATCCACACTTGAACAGAGAAATTGAACAGTAAGATCTCAGCTTGGTTCATAGACCAGGTTCACCAATATCTGGGAATTCCTCTTCTAACTTTGGCCGTGTTTCATGTACTGATCTATACTTTTAGTTTAAAACCATAAGAAATTCATCAGGTAGTGGAAAAGCTTGAGAAGTCCTTTATTAGTTTTCTCAACATTTTATTCTGATTCATCTTTTCAAAGAGATGGCAGGAACCTGGGGAATCACTTCTGCTTCCTGAAACAACAAATTGCATTTATTGAATTCTACAGCAAAAGCCTCAGGCATTGCTCACAACATAAAAGCAGACTACATCATATTTCCTATGGCTATCCAGTTATGATAGGCTGGAGAAGGGATTCCTGTATCAGACATATATCAGCAACAGAAATACATTGCTCTTGATTTTGTGATGCTGGAATTGGTAACTTTGTGCTTGGGTCCACAGGATGATACATTATTTGATTTTAGGGTGAAAAGCATCCATTTTTGTAGGATATTTAGAATGCCATGTTACAAACATGTACTGCATTGCACATCACAAATTTGGGTTTCCATAACACTTTGGTTATGGAAATGAACATGAAAATGCTGTGTATTTGTACTGTATCTGAATTCCCAAGGCTACTTGTTCCATTATTTGACTGCTTGGTGCTGCTTTTGCATCTGGAAGACTAAATCTCAGCATACCTTCAGTTCTTTAATTTGGAAGTACCATGCAAGAGGAATAAGTTTACTCCCACTAAACAGTGACTTCACAAGCAGTTTAGTGCGGTTGTCTGGAGAGTGATGTAGCTTAATGTAATTCTGAGTCCCTTGAAATCTGGTCCAAACAAACACATCATGCTTAATGAATACTTTCCATCACCATTTAAATCTATTAAGAGAAAGAAAGGGTGTCTTTACAAGAGACCTTTGCTTATTGTATTGCTAATACCTCTTTTCCTGGAAATTTTAAAGGGTTCACCACCACTTCATTATTTCAGTGTAATGAGAGTATTCATCTTACCATTGCTGACTTACAGATATCCTCAAGGATTGCAGCTTTTAACACCAGGAAATGTAAAGGTAATAGAGTGGCACCTTTCCCATTTACTAACCACCATCTTTCAAAACTCTCCTTTCCTTTCCCCCAAAGCTGTTGTCTCATTAATCTCCACGCGTGACTGAAAGCGTTAAAAGCTTTCATGAGCAATTCATTACAAAAAGTCGTCTGGGGACATTTCCCATCGTTTTAACAGCTCGCTCTGCTGTGGTGCAAGTCACATTTTGAAGTGTTCCTTCTTCAGAGCACCCCGAGACCTCTCCTCTCAAATTAGAGACGTGTAATCCCAGTGTCTGACGCGGACGCGGAGCCCCCGGCTCTCCCTGCGCTCGGAGCCGTGCGCTCCCGGCCCGGGGTGCCCGGGGACACATCTCCCCCCAGCGGCCGCCGCGACTCGGTCCTGCTGCCAGGGGGTTTGTACGTTAATTCTGGGGCCAAAAAAACCCCCTCAGAACACAAACAACCCCACACTTCAGCCTCAAATGTAATTTCTTGCACGGCGGTGGAGGTGATGGGTGTACCTCTCGCTGTATAACTGTGTGCATCTGCCTGCAGATAGTGACGGATGCGGCTGTACTTGCAAAGCTCTGCAGATTACCTCCATCACTGGCAAAGCTATTCCAAGTGAATTACACGCAAATTCAGTCCTGTAAATTGATTTTTTCACCCTGCTTTGCTGCAGCTTTGTACCTGTCTACACTCAGCATATTTTGTCACTTGTCGTTCCTAAATAAGGACAACAGATTTTGTTAATCGGTGTCAGAAAGGAATGCACAACAAACACCATATCCACCAATGGCACAAACTCCACGGGGATGAAAAACATGTCTGCAAACTGGACTCTGTTGCTGGTGCATTTCTTAGCCTTGGTCTTTGTGGCTGTGGGAGGCAGTCTGCTCAGCCCCAGCCCTGTTCTCACAGGGCAGCTGGTGGTGGTGTTTTATCAATAAGTATATTTTGGTGGCTAGATCCCCTTGGGAGATGCCAGGAAGTACCAGCCAGTCTCTTTCTTGAGTAGCGAAACACATTGGACCTGATGTCCCCATGTGCAGCTGAGTTTTCCTCTGAGTCACACAGGCAGGTGCATTCTCCCAGTTCCAGCCAGAGCAGAAAACGAGCTGGTTCCTCTCCCAAAGACAACTACCAGCAAAGAAAGAAAGAAAGATATTTTTTAGGCAATTTGAAAATGGGACCCATCTGCCAAATCAGTTTATGCAAAACATTATTTTTACGGTTGTCTGAGTAATCAATAGACGTAAACACAAAGTTATGCATGGCATAAGTTAGGAAAAAGGATGAATGCTCATCTCACAGAAATTTAAGAAATTATCTTGTTAAGGAGAATCTAGCTTCCAATATTTTTTATTCTCTGTATTGTTTGGGCTTTACATCTATTTGTTCTGACACTGACCAACAAAATCTGTTTCTCTTGTTTAGAAGTGGCAAGCGAAAAAACAGACAGTAGTGTGTAGTAGAGACAAAACTGGAAATAAAGAAGCATATAGAAATACAGCTTACAGAGCTGAATTTGTGTTAAATATACTTGGAATAGTTTTGAAAGTTTTAGGCCTGTCGATGTGAAAACAGAAGGTTGTATTTCTAAATTTTCCAGCCTTAAAGGACTGTTAAGTTTGTATAAATCACACCGCAACTGAAACAGCTATTCTTACTACTGCTACAACCAGTACTGTAACTTGTGATGGAAAAACACTTGGGGGAAACATGTTTCTATTTTAGTTTAGACAGGATATTTTGTGGATTTGATTTCATCCTTTCCCTCTGCAGTCAGTACCTTTGTGTGTATCTTTCCAACAGTACCAAGGGCAGGAGACATGTGCCCTCACCTGTGGCTTAGGAGCAGCACCCCTGTTGAAGCCTGGCTTCTTCCACTGAATTCTGAGAGCTATGTTTGCTGGTGTCTGGTGAGAAGAAAAGAATTCATCTTTAAGGTCCCATCTACTGGGGACACAAGTCTCCTCTCCTAGACTACCTGCTTCTCTACACAGGGCTTGTGGGACCTTGCCCCCTTTGACCCTTCCACTCCTCCATAAAGCAGAGCTGAAACAGTTCAAAAGGTTTCAGAAGAAATGTCAAGGGAGCCAAATGGATACACAGGCAAGCGTGTGCTGCTGCACAGCGCTTCTTTCCTTAGGAAATCAGAGTAAAACACAGGAAAACTTGACTGTAACATTCCCTGAACCTGATTGAGGGAATCAGCTTCTGACTGTATGAGGACATTATAAGAAGCCATCACATTCTAGGAATGCCAATTGGCATCAGTGTTAACTGCCAAAGCCTATTTCCACTCCTTTCCAGGAGGGCCTGCAGCAGAGAGCTTTGCTACCTAGTGAAGTAGTGGCTATGCCAGCACGGTCAGCTCGTGATCTACCTGTGCCTTCCAAACTGTGTGAGCAATGGAATACTAGTACTAGCCTCCCAGAAATTCTATAGACTATCATGCATCCAGGTCAAAGTTTTACTTGTGTATTTTACAGTGTATTTTTGGCCACCAGGCTTCAGTTTGATGAAGTAAGTGGCTTATTTACACTATTATTTCTACCAAAACAAAGCAGTAGCCAGGGAGTAGCTTGCTAATTGGATTTTGATTACCAGTCAAGGGGCAACAAACTATAGTATTTCCACAGTAAATAAAAAGGACACTGGTATAGATATGTTTTCAGATTGAATGTGGAAAAAAACAAAGCAGATATTCAATCTAATTGATATGAACAAATAAATACAGACAGGTTAATCAGAACAGAAATGTGCCATGAATCAGGATGACCTGTGTCCTGTGGGAGCCTCAGACATTTCTCTCATGTGGTCAGAGGCTTTAGCATCCTAGGAAGGATGGCACAGAAAAGGTTGAAATGGGCAAAGCAAAGAGGGAAAACATTTTAATCCCAAGAAAACTAAATAGACTTTTAAGTATCTTCTTTGTCATAATAACTTTCTTTAATAATAGATCTTTGACTTATTTATTTTAGTAAGCATTTTCTTTTCATATTAATAATTTGAATAAGTTGGTCAGACATATAATAAGAAGTTCATTAATTCCTCAATGACCACAAAAGTTCCATCATTATTTAAATAACATTGTATGGTATAGCTTAATGCATAAGTCTATCCCCTCACCATGATGTCTTCATTTGGACTAGTTGACAACCTTTTATAAGACAGTGAAAATGGGAGTTTCCAAAAGTTCTTGCCTCAAAAAGAGTCAATAACCCTATAGGCAGAAATTATCACAGTTGACTTCTTCTGATAAAGAGTATTAGTGGATAGAGATACAAACATAGTATTTCTGTGTAGAATCATGTATTTCCTAGTGATTTTCTGTAAAAAATCCAAACCAGCAAATAAACAATCTCAACAGTGTAAAGTCTTCTAAATAAGGTTTCATCAATTGGTATTTCTAGAACATAGTTGTGTAAAATTCAAGGGAATGTGCAGTGGGGACATATCCTGAATCACAAGAAGAACAAGCTAAAATAGGTACATTGAGCTTTAACTTCCATTTAACTTTAACTTTGGCTGTGAATGAAATTAGGAAATGCCTTTGCACTTCATATTTGCAAGTGTATGATGAATTCAGTTGCATTATGAATAAAATAGGGGTAAAATCTTAGTGAAGTGGTAGTCAAGCTTGCAACATAAAAGGGAAGCGGCCTGACTCCCTAGATAGTCAGAAGTATCACTAAAGCTCTTGTGATTTTCGGTACAATACAATCAGAAGAGCTGCAGAACTACCTGCCTTACTTGTTGGTTCCTACATAACTGCATGCAAAGTTGTGACAAAGGCATGTCAGTCTGAGAGATCCTGACTGGGTTTGCAATTATGCAAAGAAAGGAAATACAATTCTTCCCGCATTGCCATGTGGCAGGTGACAGTGGGGCCTTGCAGGGGAGCTCTGTCAGAGGAGAAAAGAACCCTTCCAAACCCCTGTGGTTAGACCAGGAAGCAGGTCATCTCTGGCTCCCAACGCAGCAGCAAAGCAGTTCAACCGAGTGATCTGGGGGAGGAGGTCACAGTGCTGGAGAGAATGTGGGAGCACCTGCCTGGGTCACAGGGCTCTGTGTGTGTCACCACCTCCAGGCTTGTACACAGCTGGAGGACTGTAGCCACCACATGAGGGATGTTTCAGGGTTACTTTTGAGCACAGAGGGTTGGTTTGAGTGATTTCCCTTGGCTCTGTCTGCATTGCTGAAGCTCCATATCACATGTTATTTTGGAGCAGATATATGGACCTAGCTCCACCTGAGGGCACCTGCTACTTGGGTACTGCTGCCACCACTGCAAGTGGACCAGCACAGGACTGACTTGGACTATACAAGTTGCCTGAGGCTCTGAGTCGGCTTTCCAGAAGTGATATCTGCCAGTATATAGAGATGAATCTGTAACAGAAGCCCTGCTTTTTTTGTGCCTACTTCTTTGGTACTAGAAAGTTTTATTTTTCCCACTTGCTTTGAACAAAGGCAGGAATCCTGCACTTGTGGTCTGAAATAATGAAAACAATTAGTTTAACCTGACCAACTAACAAAACTTCCATTACCTAGGGGAAAAAAACCCCCAAAAATAAAAGAAAAAGAAGGGTAATCATTATATACAGCATTCCTCATAAACTCAAAGATCACATTCAAGGCCTTCTCTTTCAAAATTATTAATTTGAAAGCTATTACTTACACCTCATGAAAGTCATGTTTACCTGTTCTGTCACTCTTGGTCATAACAAATCATTAGCTTTTCAGTGTAAATTAGGTTTAGAAGTAATATTTTGTGAATTTTAAAAACAATTATTCAAATTGATTATGCAAATTAACTACCGTATAAACTTGTTTGTGAGACCCCAACAATGGCTACAAACACGAGTGAGAAACGCAGCTTTTGCTTCAGTCAAACATTACTTGGTGACAGTTTTGAGATACAGCGTTGCAACATCAGTTTTAGATAGGGAAAAAGAACGTCAGTGTATGCATGTGTCTGGGCAGTTTTGCTATTCTCATTCCTAGTGTCATGGCACTGTGAAGGGGCAGCAGGGCATCCTGTCCTGTCCCACTGCACCAGGGCATCTCCTTAGGGATGGGAACAGGGCACTGGATGTCAGTGCGGGATGGTCAGGCTTAGTGGTGCCCTTGCAACTTCAGAACAGAACTGTGAAGACTGTGATGATGGAAAATGTGTTGGCTATAATGATGTGGACTACTCTCCATTAAAAAAAAATAAATTAAAAAAAATAGAGTTTTGTGTACACAATAGCAGAGCAACTGACTTAATCCCAGATTTATGGAAAGCCGATGGCTATGATGGAGGCTCATATCACCCAGAGACTGGAATGTGCTACCTTTGACAGATATTTTTGCCTTGTGAATTTGCCAGCCCTCTCTCCAGGGGTGCATCCTATCAGCAATAGTTAGCAGATGAAAAATCAGTGCATTTTAAAATACAGAACCTTTATTTTTTCATGGGCTAATTAGAAACATGCCGCACATACAGAATCAGAGCCCCATGTAAAGTTCTGAGTAAGATATAAAAGATTATCTGAAGGAAAAAAAAAGCTTGCCTTTTCCGTTCAACAACACAGGGCTTGTGCAAGTTCCTAGTTATTTCATTCAGGAAGAATCAAAGTTTCCTTTCAGCCACAGAAAAACATTGAGCTCTGACTCTTTGTGTAGTCACAGTGCTAGTAGCAAACAGTCAGGCTGTATCCACTTTATTTGCAATACTTCAAGAAACATTTAAATTATAAGAGACTTTTAAAGGACAAAAAATTCCACCAGTCCCAAGGACTGCTCCAAGATGACTTTTTCAGAGCTTCGCTTTAGGGTTTTGTGCAAAACCCCTTAGCATGGGGAACCTCTGCAGCCTACTTTTGGAGTCAACACTTAGACTTACAAGGAGATGACTGCTTGGTTCATGTTGCAGGGGCTGTTTCCCTAATTTTATGCAGCTACTACTTTTGGTAAAGGTCACAGATAATTCTCAGAAATATGTTATACTCCTGAAATGTTAATCTACATAACCAAAACAAAGTTAGGAGCATTCTGGAAGAGCACTTTAGCTAGATTTTACTTTTTGATATGCAATTTGGTAAGGCCCAGAACTCAGAACATTTCCACAAGGATCTGCAATGATGATGGAACCATTAGTGGTTTCCAGGTGGCAGCATCACTGTAAGATGCTACCTCTGGTCAGCAGACATCTGTAGACAGAAAATTCTGCGACTCAAAGAATATCCCATTATATTTGATTTTGATTCTTTAACAGAGGATGAGCAAAAAATAATACAAACACAATGGTCAGTCATGATTTTATTAAGGAAAAAACACAAAAGGACCTTATTCGGAATTTACTGTTGATTGCTATCAGCCACCTCAGAGAAGCTCAACTCAGTCAAGCACAACTTCCAGGAAACTACATACAAAACCTTCATGGCTCCAACATGAGGCATGAAGGAGCTTGCAAGTTACCTGACCTCCCTCTTTAGAAGAGTGCACTAGAAACAATGAATGAAAACAAAGGCCAAAAGTGATGATGAAATAAATTAACTATTCACTTTGAATACTTTGAAGTTTAAGCTTTCCAGACTTAGAGAAGACTGAACAGCGACTGAACCAGAATTCAGTGAATTCCCATAGGAATAAATGCGTCTGGTCACTAGGTGTCAGCCTTGCCTGTACTAGAAGAGCACCGGACCTTCTCCTTGTCCGCAGTAAGCAGATACAAACCTCAGCTCTGCAAATGACCACAGCAGCCTCGTAATTAGGAGAGAGGAGCAGAGGGAGGATGATTGTGCGGGATGCTTATGTAGCTGCTAATATCATATTGGTCACCCTCAGGTCTGGATGCTAGAAACAATGTCTCTTTCATGCTGAGGAGGTGTGATTTGAGGTCAACTGCAGAGACAACAGGGGAGTAATGCTTTCAAACAATGAAAGTGCCAGTAGGGTATAAGCAATGAATCAGTAACTGTTTTGCAAGCTTCACAATATTTACTGTTTATCCTAAAGCATCAGTTCCTGGAATAATGCCATCACATGAAAATGCTGGCTCTCACTTCTTAAATTTACTTCTAGCCTTGCTGGATAAAGGAACAGTATTTGGAAACAAGATCCCTGCAGGGCTGAAAGCTCTAAGGACAACAAAGAAAATCTAAAATGTATTCTTTAAATAATTTCTTGAATACCTACAGTTCATAACTGTACAGTTAGCAAAAGCAAAGACTAATTAAATGTACAGCCAAGTTTCAGTGGTGTTTAAAGAATACACGTATGTTTCTGATTTTGGAATCTCCTCAGGTGGACTTTCGTATCTTGATTCTCACATTCCCAAGCCAGCAAGATTATCTTTTCTTTTGCTTGAGCTAGTAACAGTACCACAGCTCATGTCAGTGCCCATTGCAGTCTGCTGCCATTGCAGTTTCCCAATAGGTTCGCAAAGTCACCCAGCTCAGCCAAGATCAACAGCTGGAACTGGGAAAACACACATTTTTCACAGGATGCAGCAAAAATGACTCGACGGGTTTTTACCCTCCATTTTCATCTTAGGCTCTCTTAACAGACAGATAAGATTTTCCACGTCAAAGACAAAATCAGAGGACCCCAATGCTTTGATCCCCTCACATACATACAAATGAATGCAACAAAACTGACCCAGGTAGAATTCTCCAACATGATCACATCCTCACTATGATAATTAAATTCATGATCATTCCACAGTAAACATCTGTCTTTAATGATGAACCTGGAAGGGCTGGAGCCTTCCAAAAACAACAGAAACAATAAAACCCAACAACAGTCACAATTAGCCCAGACATTTTACCTAGAAGTCAGGGCAGCAGCAATGTCACCTCAGCCAAGTCCAACATAAAAACAGTAGAATAATATTTTGTCTGGAACAGTCTCAAACCTAGTACATGGCCCATACCCAGACTGCCTGCTGTGATTAGTGCGATTGCCTTGCCAAGAAAAAATAAGGAAAAAAGAAAATGAGGGGATAAATGATTGCCTGTGCATGAAAAGCAAGCACATCTATGAGGTTTCAGGGACCCAGAAATCATTGAAAACAGGAGAAATGGAAAGTTCAAATCTGCAGAAGGATCATCCCAAAGTTGTGTTTTACACAAACACTCCAAGCCACACAGTAGTTTTGGGGAGTACTGTATGAGACATACTGGACTGCATCTTCTTAGATAGCAGTGACACATCCGTCTTTAAGCATCTCAGTCACCCTCTCTAACCATTACAAGCACCACTTACTGAAGCAGACAACTCAAGGGAGGAACCATCCTCCTCTCCCATTTTTTCTTTTATAAATAGAGGTGAGTTTAATTTCCATGCTTCCCTTACAGAGGAAACATCTATGTTAGAGCTAGCACAAACATCAGCCATGTATTACACAAGGGCCAAAGGAGGCAGGCAGGCAAATTTTGAGTGGCAATATCAGTGCAGTTCTGGGAACTGGGAGTCAGAGGCTTTCAGGTGAGGGAATCATCCATTTCTGTATCCTAGAAAAACTGCTGTCTCTAATGGTTGTAAAATAACAGTCTGATGCCAGCATCTCACCTCTTGTGGCACCAACATGTCTTCTACCTTGCTTTTTTTATTAAATCATTAAAAAACATGCTTATTTTCAAAGACAAATACAGCCTAGTACATCAAGCTTCATAAATGCCACCAGCAATATGTGGATCCTGAGGTGAACTTGCATCCATTAACCTCAAAACACCTTGGGTCACTGAAAACACAGAGTGGGATTCAACTCCAGATGCTTAAGTTTTGGGGGCATGCAAGAGTGCTGTATGCTACAGCTATTGTCAGTCAATGGAGCCTAACATGTAATTCAATAACTCAGATGTCTGCTCCAAGATAAGTGCAGCGATTCTTCAGACTCCACTGACTGGATCAATCACATCACTACTGCCTATGAAAGGAGCTTAAATTATTGTCTACATGTGAACAATGTAAATTTAGACTTGCATTAAATTTTAAATTAAGACAATTCCTCACTATGCTAACTTGATAGAGAACTTAGGTTCCAACTTTGGAAGCCCTGAACCACATCTATGTTCAACAAAGTAAAAAAGCATCTCCCTTGTCAGATATTAAGTGAATTTATTTTCTTAAATTAAGGTACACTACATTGGGACCAAACTACACCAGCATTACAAAAATCCCAAGAGAACTAGTTTACTAGGAATTTGCACATCAACTTATTTTTCATAGACTGCTCTATGTCCACAAGCTTCTAGATTTCATTACCTGCCCAAGGAATAACAATAAAAATATTAACACCAAGAAAAAGCAGGTTTTCGGGCTAAATATGGACTAATCTGTCCATATTTATAAGATTCCAGTCCAGATAGGGCAAACCTTCCAAGAGTCAGAAGGAGTCTTACAGAGGCTGAAGAAAGGTGCAAGGGGAGACTGATTTGGGCATTGAAGGCAAAATTGCTTATCTGTTCAGATTTGTATCTATCAGATTTGTGTGCAATTCTGAATTAAGTGCACAGGCACTCTTCTAGGAGCGTTCAGTGACTGATAAATGCCGAACCCATTGCTCAAAGGGCCCTTCAAGCTGCTGGGCATGTGTCTTGGAATCTACAAGGTTAACGAGTAAACAACATTGATGTTGACATTTTTAACAACAAAAGCAACACCAGTTCAGGAAACCCGAGCCACGAAAAGCCCCCTCATATAAACAGATGCAGGAATGATCAACACTTTTCCTGCTCCAGAAGCACATAAAACAACCAGATTTTCAAACCCAGAGTGGGCCAGACAGGATGACACTGTGAGAATGATTGAGCCCTGTAGTTCCCACCACTACAACAGGAGAGGCAAGAAGAGACCTCGGGAAGATGCAGATGCATCAGAGGGAATATTAAGGAGACAGAATAGACCCGAGGATAGTTTGCTTCCGTTGAGAAACCATACCTCTTTAGACAATGCCATATATTTCTGCTACAAAAGATCAAGACAAGCCATCTGAGAGCTTAAAAAGTTCATAATTTTCCTCTAATGGGTAAGAACTCTGTCACACCTGGACCTCTAACTACACCTTTTCACAGACAAAACCATAACAATAAACTGAAGTACAGACCCTAAGTTATGTAAAAGTATTCCCATCTGATTACTTATCAGAAAATTTTAAAAAATAAAGCTGCATGTGGAATACCAAACTGGCCATTTTGGATGGACAAAGTATCTTTCCTATTTTAGATACATGTAAATATAGCAGTTAAATATTTAAAATAGGGGATTTATGCAACAATTTCAAATTATTTAGAGAACTTGTGAGTGTTCAACAGTGCAGAATTAGTTTTGCAATAGCATTTAAGATTTTAATATAGAAAATAATAGATAAATAATGGAATAACAGAAAATAATAAGACTGTAATGGGAAGCTATCTTCATAATTGATTACTTTTATATGACTTCCTGGAGCACTAACATCAATTATGCTTTTACGTCAAAACAATGTTGGCATATTGCCAGTGAAGATTTGGAGCGGGGGCACTGATTTACTGATTTATTCCTTTTTGGAAATCAGTGGATAGTACAGTTAACTTTTTATTGTTAAACACAAATTCTGTATGAAGTATAATGAAGCCAGCATGTTCTTACTGTACATAAGAGCAAAAGGAAAAACATATTTTAATTCCAGTCTGCAGTCAGCCATCTGTAAGTATAGCATTGACTGGCTACAGTCAGTAGTCTCACCTAAGAAATAGGTGACTTGCAATTATCAATAAGGTACGTACTTGTCTAGAGGCTTTATTTTGATTCCAGTCTAACATAGGTAAACAGTTTTATCAAGGAAGCATTCAAAAGAATGATGCTGCTGATAAAAACTGACACAGCTTTCAGCATCTAGTGACACAAATAAGTTTCTTTTCCTCAGCTACCTGATAATGATGTTCTGGCATTGCGTGCTTCTTGCTGTATAACACACTGTTGCATATGAAAAACCCCATCAAAACAGGATATCCAAGGCAATAATTTATGAAGATGAAAACATTGTCCATATTCCTAAGTAAAGAGAATGGCTTAGATAGATGCCAGTGTTGGCTTAGAGTCTTGCATCAGTGAGCCTGACCCTCATATAAAAAATGGTCTATCAGGAGGCTGTTTATTAGGGATTTATTAGAAACCTTGTCAATAACATACTTGTACTTTTGATAATTCTGTATTCGGTTGCTACGATACTTGTGTTCCTGATGAGATAAAATGAACAGGAAATCCTCTATAGCCTTGTCACTTTTTTCACTAGTAAATAAAAATCCAAACAACTGATAAAAAACACTGGCTACTGTAAATAGAAGTGAGGAAAAAATTCAAGCACTGCATATTTTAAATAAAGGAACATACAGCCCTTTTTTGCCCTCTCCAATTATAAGACGATAAAAGATCACCTTTATCAAGTAGAATGACCGGATTTTGTGGAACGTGGCTGTTTTGGCTCCAAGGTATTTGTAGCGTTATAGTATCAGAGCCAGGATACAGCTGCCTTGTGACTAAGACATCGTTCACTGAATAAGTGCTATCCAATCCCTCGACGTCACCAGACATCTGTTTCCTGTTTTCATTCTTTCTTTCACTGTTATCATTTTATCCAAGTCACCCTTTCACCTGAAAACCATTTAGAAACCTACAGAAACCAGCGCGTGCACGCATGTGTATCAAAGAAGTTGACTTAGAAAAAAAATTGCTGAGAGCAATTTGTTCATTTTAATACAAAGAGCAGGAATGGAAACGCTCTTGCCTTCCCCCCCGCCGCCCCGGCCCTGTCTTCTCCTCCCCAAAATACACAATGATACATAAACACTTTTGTCTTCTGGTCTTCACTAATATGACTAACTTCCTTCTTCACTTCCAGTTAAGTAGCTTTCCTGTTGAGTACCAACACCTCCACAAAATACAATTGTGAATTGATTCATAAAAACAGAAACATTATAGCACAAATAAGGGAAGGCAATAAATACTCTTCCCCCCCTTCAACTCCTTCCCAAATGAAAGCAGTAGTAATATTGTTATTGTAAAGTTATTGTAATAACAAAAAGTTAAAAAAAAAGAAGTATTACTTGTCATTTAAAGGTTCTAAACCAACAATCATCAGGATGCAGAACAGGATACATCTAAAGTGAGAAAGTTATTTACTTCACATTCAAGTTAACACCAACTGTACTTTTTTTGGCATATAGTATTATTCTTAACGTGCCAAAAGTGTTGGGCACCTTATAAAATATGAATGTTAATGTCACTAAAACCAAATTCCTGCTATTCATAATCCAATTTTATTGCTGTTGTTTTGCTATGCTTCACCTATACCTAAACCACAAGCTGGGAGAATGACCACTACTGATAGCATCTAACACACATTAACAACGAACAATAGAGGTTCAAGAGTAAGTTGTCAAAAATTAATGACTCTATTCTTAATTTTTTGATTTCAGATTATTTAATCAGAATGAGAATAGAAGACATTTTATTTTGTGACTGCAGATGCTCATATTAATTGACAAGGCAGGTTGTTAAGTGAAGGAAAAATCTGGGCTGGTTGACAAACACCAACAGAAATTCATCCTCTTCTTTTTATTCCCTGAAAGAAAAAGATTTTTTTAAAATCCTCACCCATTGAGGCATACCAGCAAAATACAAGTGTTATAAAAGAAAAACAGGAGATTCTGGCACATAGAGGACTTTGCCTACGAGATAGGATTGTTTGGCAGCTACAGAAAACACTGAGCAGCATTTCCAAAGGCTCATGAAAATTGGAAAGCAAGACAACTTCTTGTGTTCTGGTCTCCTGTGCTGTTTCCTGCAGTCTAATAACCAAATTATCCCTATTTTAAAGCCAAATTCACCTTCCACTAAACCATGTAGTTATGAAGTAGTTCATTAACTTCCAAGGAGTCAGAGCAAGTTCTGATAGATTAACTTGGTCTCCTCTTTCCTCCTTTACTGTCTGTTTCATTGTCCCAAAGGCCTAATTCCTAAGCTTCCATATGAAATCTAGAATACTCTTGCACAATAACAATGCAGTATTCTGAAGAGATTGATAAAACAAACGTTTGTTGGAAATATTTTTCAAGACTGTATAAAGTTGGTGTGATTAAAATACTGTCTTCCATAAAAGCAATTTGTTTGTGACTTTGCACATTTAAATTTGTGTCCACTGTCAGAGATGAAATCTGTGATCAAGCTGAAAACTGAATCCTAACTGTGTACTTTGTCCGTCACATCTCCATCCTTCATAATCTACGGTCATTGCCTTTCATTGCCTCTGGATTCTCCTATGCATTTTTACTAATGACATTACATTTGTGTCTGAACAAGTTTTAAATTCTGTTTGAAGAACAAAAGTAATTGGTTTAAGATAGCTACCTTTCCTCCCCCTCCCCCCAAATTTAGATAGAAAGTTATTTTAAATTGTACACCCTGACTTTCTCAATTGCATATGAAGAAATAGGACAAAAATCAAGACTTCTCAAGCTCTAGTGCTATTCATGGCAATGGCAAAATCCAAAACACAGCTATGGAATTGAAGAGGTTAATGAAATCTGTACTTTGTTATTTCTGGTTGTTTTTATTTCTCCCCAACCAGAAATAGGTGCTCTGTCTCTGAGAGGTATTCAAGATACATTTTCTAAAACATGTAATTTCACGCAATATGATTGTAAAACTAATATTAGTTTTGTACAGCCATGTTTCTGATTTTAAATTGAGGGGGGGAGATATAAACTAATTATTAGGTCAAATTACTCTTTGGGATTATCCTCTGAAACAAAAGCAATATCAAAACCTTTTGTCTGAAAAAATAACTGGCAAACCATCACAAGAGAAAGTGCCCAAACCCACACTTTATGTCAGACTGTACATTGTTTTCAATTTTAAAACTTTTGATATACTGTATTATGACAATAAAAAACTTGAGAGCTACAGCAGAAGATTACATGAACAAAAATGTATGTTTGTCTAATATAATAGGTGTCTTAAAAAAACCAAACAAATAACACACCACTCTTATCCATTATTTCATACCCAGATGTTTCCTGTACACCTGCAGTTGTCTCCAGTCCTGAATTCATGTGCTATAGTATTTCAACAGACTCTCATCAGTTGGTTTTAGAATCTTCTTGTCTGCCAGGTTTACAATCCATCCTGGAGCAAGACCAAAAAATATCTGTCTAGGATCCTTGCGTGCGCTTAACATCTTAAAGAGTTCATCCTTAGTTATGTCTGGTAAGACATAGCCGTATTTCTTGGCAAGTTCAAGCCTGGCTTCTGCAACCTTAGATGGATCGGCCAGGTAACCGCGATTCCTGGCATCTGTGTAGTAACGGACTAGGTCTTCAGGTGGAAGCATTCGCTTTGGAATAGGCTTGCCACGCAGAAAAAACACTACTGGCTTACATAAAATTTCTGTGGGCAAACATGAGAGAAGATTAGTTACTCTACTTTATAATACATGTTTAAAAACATTGAATGACATCATCTTATTTTGTACTAAATAAATCGTTAAACCCTTGTTAAAATAAGCATCAAGCAAAAAGCCAAATCTCAAGAGTACTCTTGTTCAGAATGAGATAGTGGTTTGCAAGTTTCACTTAACCAAATAAACAGCTCTGTTTTAATTGATATTTATAGTGTCAATCTGGATGAGTAATTGATAAGCATAATTAAGCTAGATGCTTGAAAGAACTATTTCCAGGTTTGAAGCAATACTTTTGCATGGCTCTTTACACAGCGTACCAACAAATGTCAAATTTAGTGCTTCTCTAAGTATTTTAAAGAAAGTATCAATGGCACATGCACCTATTTAGTCCTTTATGGGATTATTCTTTCCTCCTCGAGTTTTACTGATTTTGGCAAATTAAATTCTAGAACCTTTTGACCTTATTATTTTGATTATTTTCTGGATTGGAAACAAAAAGAACTTGTATCACTCCAGGGTAACATATTTTGCACATTAAAAATGTCTATTCCTCTTCATCCAAGCCTCATTCACACATGAAAGCTCCATTATTGTCAATAAAAACTGCATGAATGAATGTTAGGCAGGATGTAGCCTCAAGCAAAGCAAAGCCTCATTCTTCAGTGAAAGTTTTCTGGAAACAATAGCCATTTTAACTGGAGTCATTCTGAGCTTCTGCAACTTACTTACTTCCTCACTTTAACTGGAAAAGCAGTTTAAATTAAAAATTATAAACATCCACAGTGGTTTTTAAATCTATTTTTTTCCTGAATTTTCTTAGTGTTATTAAACACGTGAAACAGAAGACAAAAATTATGAGAAACAATGTTATTAGTTTCTCTATTTGAAAAGCTACTCAGATTTCTTTTGCTGGTTGATTGGTAAATGAACTACTAAGACTGGCAGGACTAAACAGGTGAATGCTTAAAAAATGCAAAATTGAGGATGCATCACCATTTGTCATTGGGGCTAGAACTAGATGATCTTCAAGGTCCTTCCCAATCCAAAACATTTGATGATTCTATAAATATTTGTGTAACTATGTGTGTTTGAAACTTTTAGAATGGAAGTAGTTGAGGACTTATCTATTAAGAACTGTGTTTGAAACTTTGATTTGATCTTTGCACATTCAAATAAAAAATGAAAAAAGGCAAAAATTAAGAGATTCTTACCCAGACTCCTTGGGTCATAGAATGATGTTGTTACAACTCCTCCATTTTTTTCTATGGCTGCAATTGCTAATTCAGATGCCCTCTGCACTTCAATGTTTACTTTTGCTGAAAAAATATCAGCACCCTGTAAATTTCAACACATAACCGAAAAATATCAAAATGAGTATTTTACAACACACATTTAATCTTCCCTGAAAAGTTGTAAGAACTAATAAATCCTGCAAAATATCATAATTTGTTTGCTCCCTGCCCCAAGATGGGTAACCAAATTGCTCTTGGTCACTTGGGTTGAATGAAAACAATTTTGTCTTTCCAAAATATTCATACATTTCTTCCAGAACATTTTAGTCTTCTGTTGTAAAATATTTATTCAACCTTTTGATAAGTGTTCCTTAACTCTTGTTTTTGCAGCCTCTCAGATATTGAAACCTCCTGTTTTGTTGTGGTTTTGTTTTTATTTTCGCTGACACACAGTGCCCTCTAGTGGATTCATTATCCAAAAAAATTTCCACAGCAAACTAATTCGGAAAAGCAAAGATGCTTCCAAAACATGGGAATGACAATCTGACAGCCCAGGGTGGAAAACCTGAAAGCCTGAAGTAATAGGTGTATTGTATCCATACCTCCTCCACCAGCTGGACACCGTAATCCCTCTTGAGAGGTTGCACTTTTACACCTCTGGCATTAGTGAGCTGGGTTAAGTCAATTGGTTGTGTGGGGTCAACTCTACCCAAATCAATCAGGTACTGCAGCCTCTGAAGACTGAGTGGTTGGTACTGACGTCTGCAGCTGGGGAGAGGAAGAAAAACAAAAAACAACCCAAAAAAACCAATGAGAAATTTACAGATATGAAGCTTTAATAGAAACTGGCCAACTGACATATTCCATTTTCTATCTACTCCTAAAACTACCAAGTAAATGTTTAAAATACTTCCATCCATAGGTAAAATTTTTAACTTAATGCAAATACAAGCCCCAGTTACAGTTCAAAACTCCACTATGCCTTCAGGTCTGCTCACACACTCCCACCTCCAATCTGATACTAATAATTTTGCTGTTGCTCAGTTCAGTTTAGTCAATAATACCTCTCTACCTGCTGAGTGGTCTAAGGAAGCAAAAAAATACTAATAAATTAAAGTGCCAACATGATTGTAAATAACTACCACCTTCAAAGTGAATTCAGCTTGGGAACTTCACTGATACACAGTCAGAAAAACAAACATCCTCTCTTTTCCCATACAAATTTAGTCAAAGACTATCAGCCAAATCTTGTGTGTGCTCCTGCATGGCTTATATTCAGTCTTCAGTCCGTTACCACTGTACCAAACATTTCAGAAGTATTGAATGGAATCTTCCTCAAAACCCCATCAAGAAAGAGAAATATTGAGAAAATATGCATTAACCCCACAATCCCAAAGGGAGCTGGAATCTCCTGTCAAAACCACTGGCTTCAGCATAACCTACCCTAGCATTTTCTGAAGTTCCAGCTCTACTAGACAAATCAGTCTCTAGAACAGTTTTCCCAATGCTGGTGTCTATGCCTGCTGCACACCACTTATGATGGTGCTCAAACCTTTCTCCTACAATTGGTTTGACCCGTTATTGGAAATCAGTGAGTGGTAGCAGAAAAATGGGAAAGCGGCTGATCTGTTATTGACAGGCTATGTAAGAAATACAAGCCACAGAATTTGTGCAGTCATACTGCTCCTAACAGAACAGAGCGAAAGTTCAAGAAGTGAAGCAACACCACTGCAGACGGAGGTGAGGTGAGAGAGCTGAGGTGAAGATAAACAGGCAGAAACATTGTTCAGGGTGTCCCAACAGCATTTCTTGAGTGTAGTTACAGTGTTCACTACAGAAACACCTACAATAGACTGACACTGAAATTTTGCAAACAACTATAGAGCACTTCTTTTGTTTCCACATGCTGTCAGATTGGTTAAAAACAGCAAGACCCTAAGAATTTCTTCTCATTGCAATAGCTTTGATTTTTGCTGTTAGTTATTCATGAACTTGTGACCACTGTTAACATAAGAAGGCCAATATCTGCATTCTGCAGCATTTCCGTTGTAGGACTGAAAATGTTTCTTGTTTACTTTTGTATCAATCCAAGCAAACAGGAGGAAATGACCGTACCTGGAAAGAGAATTTGAATCACCCATCAAAACTATTAAAAGTCACAGAAAACCTTTATATATCAAGAAGATTTGTTAGTTCTGCTGCATACATAAAGAATGAAAATACAAACATGCACAGTTACTCTATGAAGTTATATCAGCAAATGGAACACGTAACCAAATTGCAAGTAAACAAGTCACAAACAAACACACACTAGTCTTTTCATTCTTGAACTGTGCGATAGAAGTGGCATGTTTTAGTTACTACTGCCTGTGACAGCACTGCACGGGCACAAAAGTTTTCAAAGACCAGATATAAAAGCTCAGCTTTTTCAGTTAGGCCTGTTTTGACTTATTAGATTCTGGCTTCAGGATAAAGATCAAGAAAAGCAGACAATCATTAATTTCCAAGTAAATGTGAAGAAACATACCTATGTCCCTCATTGAACCCATATTTTGGTATGGCCAAGTAAAATGGAGTTTGACCACCCTCAAAGCCTAATCGGGGGAGATTTCCTCTTTGTCTTTGTCCTTTGTGACCTCGGCCACACTTCCTACCTCTGTATCTTCCACGGCCACGTCTTCTTTCCTTGAAAACAATCAATGATACATTTAATCAACTACTTCAGAGATAAGTATCTATAAAACATAAGATTTCAGAGACAAAAACAACTGAGCAAAATGCTGATTCTTGAGCAAAAACTAAGAGATAGATCCTTTCTGAGGGGAAAACCAGAAAAGTAGTTAACGCGATTTCTGCACAGCACAGCTCTAGGAAGGCACCACAAACAGGCTGGGGACAAGTCAGCTTCCTTTGGTGGCAGAGATGGTTGAGTCTAGCACAAACCTGCACTTGAATTCCATACCATTTAGCAGCTCCTGGGAGTCCTGAGCACCTGCAGAAGAGTACTTCTTGGTGCTCCCTGTCAGGGCTCTATTCCTATGGTTTTAGCCCTTGAACCTCATCTCCCTGTTCACTGACATTCCTCCCAAGCCAGGAGTGTTTCTTCCTGATTTCCTTTCTTCATTTCTCTACTTTATATGGAGACAGGGAAGCCAACATACAGTTTTGTTTTCGAGAAAGAAATAGTAACCAGAAAGACAGCTAGCATCACATTCCTTATTTCTGTAAGCCTTCAAACCATCCCCTTCCAAACATATTACCCCATCCCATACCATGCAGTGTTTAAACACCTTTTACTATTTTCATCCGCCCCCAGCGGCGGCCCTAAGGTTTGGCCAGCACCACTCATCAGCCAGTTCTCTGCAGGGTTGGCCACGCACACAAGGGATCCAAAGGGCTCTGGGGCAGGTTCAACACACTCAGCAGCGCCTCCACTCCTCTGCCCTTCCCCTTTGCTCCATGTGTCCTTCTGACAGCCCCGGGGGCAAACCACGCCCGGCCAGCCACGGGCACTCACCGGCTTTCTGGAGCCGGGGCTGGGCCTGAGGTTGGCCAGGCTGACCCTGGGCAGGGCTCGCAGCAGCTCCAGGGCCCTGCTCGCGCCGCTCCCGCCGCTCGCGCTCATGGCCGCTCCCAAACACGGCCCGGCGCGCCCGCCCCACCCGCTTTACGGCGCGGCCGTAAACCGCGCCTCCCGCGCCGCGCGGCAGTGTCGCGCCGCCGGGTTTTCCCGGCGCGGGCGCTCGGAATTCCAAGGAGCGGGCCCAGGGCCGGCGGCACGTGTCGCTCCCCGGTGTGTGAGCTCCACTGCTCGCACACACCTCAGCCAGGGCCTTCAGAGCCGAGCCTCTAACCTGTCAGCCTGCACGGAGCGGCTGAGGGTGCGCGGAACTCCGCTCAAAGGCGTGTGTGCCCTGTGCCAGCACAGCTTTAAGGCGGACGCTTACTGGAAATACCCATTACGATTAGAGAATGGCGTGGTTTAACCCCAGCCATCAACCAAGCCCTAGGCAGCCGCTCGCTCACTCCACCAGTGGGATTGGGGAGGGAATCGGAAGGGTAAAAGCTGGAAAACTCGTGGGCTGAGATAAAGGCAGTTTAACAGGGGAAGCGAAAGCCACGCACACAAAGCAAAACAAGGAATTAATTCACTGCTTCCCATGGGCAGGCAGGTGTTCAGCCATCTCCAGGAGAGCAGGGCCCCATCACATACAACAGTGACTTGGGAAGACAAACACCATCACTCCAAATGTCCCTCCCTTTCTCCTTCCTCCCCCCACTCTATATATTGAGCTGATGTCGTATGGTCTGGAATATACCTTGGGTCACCTGTCCCGGCTGTGTGTCCTCCCAACCTGCCACACACACCCAACTTCTTCACCAGTGTGGCAGTATGAAAAGCAGAGGCAGCCTTGGCTCTGTGTGAGCACTGCTCAGCAAGAACAAAAACATCTCTATATTATCAACCCTGTGTTCAGCACAAATCCGGAATACAGCCCCATACCAGCCACTGTGAGGAAAATTAACTATCCCATCCAAGATCAGCTGACAAAGACACTTTCATAGTAATGTTGCAGTACTTGGATCACATGTATTATTTCAATCTTTTAAATTTAAAAGTGGACCTACTGGAAAATCATACAACAGTGTTCATTGGTATATTGGTCTGGTGGGAAGAGTGTGAAGGGTGCAGGCTTACTGAAGTGAAGAACTGAATTGTAGAAGCTGCTGCTGAGGAGTTACAGGGCAGAAAGGCCACTTCCTGCTGTGAAAGTCAGCCAGTACTCCTTGGTGTAATATCCTGCTTTCCATCCTGAAACTTCTGTTTGACCAATAGCTTCTTCCATGTTGAATGTCTGCTTCAGATTGGAGAAAACTAGAAAAATTACAATGTAACAATAAACAAGATGCTGTTATGGACAACCATCTTATCTAAGCTCATTTTAGCCTTTAGGATAGGGAAAACCAGATAGTTTAGTGAATGTTTTGCCTCATAAAGCTCTTGTTGCTTTAAACGGAAACTTAAAATAAGGTAGGAAAGTGTAATTCCTATGACAGCTATCTCATTTTAAAGAGACATCCAAGTTACCAATCTTTGAAAGGTTCACAATTCAGATGTTTTCAGCAATTCCTTCAGGATTGCAGATGGACACTTTCTCAAACACTTGTCTGTAACCAGCAGACTTCCCCATGCCCGCACAGGCAATCCCACTGTCGTGGGACTGACTGGCTTGTGCCCAATCCATGAACAGCTCACATTTCTCCAGCGACCCTGAGCCATGCTAGCAGCAGCTGGGAATCCAAGTAACATCATTGCAGCTATACTGACTAAAACAATAAAAGCTTGTTCTATTTATGAGCGGACTATTGACTTCTTAGGCTGGAGGTTCAGCAGTAGCTCATCTTATGGAAGTGACATTTACATGGTAAATAACAGAGTAGAGAGGGAAAGCAAAATTTTGTTTATGTCCCAAAAGGATGATCTACAGCAGGAGTCGGGTTCAGCATACTTGATAAGCACCTGACAAAATGTGAAGCTCCTAAATAATTTTTTATGCATAGACTGTATTTTCTTAACAGACTTGGCTGCGGTACATGAGGCAAGAGCACACACTAGAGACAAATCAAAACACAAAAAGTTTCTTGTGAAAATACTCCAATTTCAGCAATAAGAAGGATGCCCTGGCATCCTTACATATGTATGAAAACAGCCTAACAATCACGGCAAAAGAGAACTTGCGTTCAGTGTTGCACAGTTGGCACAAAGGCTTCTCCAATATGTTTTCTGGACCCGTGCTGGTAACGTTGTTCACCCAAAGCTTTGTGAAAAATCACCCCTGTCTGGTATGGGACACACCAGTGGGAAGGATGTGAAAGAACTACAGTGTGCATTCAGCTGCTGTTGGAGCTGCCAAAAAAGCACACATGTCAGCCTGATACCACCCGCCAAAGACAATGAGTAGACTGACTTTCTGGCAGTAAATATCTGACAAAGATGTATGGAATGGAAGACAAAGCACAAAGTATTTCGTTTTGATAGAAATGTGTTTGCCGTACATATTCAGAGTTGCTCTAAGTATCTGGAATGGACTGGAACGATCCACTAATTTCAATCGGAGTGCCTGCATAGCCTAATACATTTCAAGGATGAGGAAGAGCCAGTGACTCTCTGGCTGTAAGCCAAGAGATTAAGTTGGCGGTGAAGGCGCCTGATCCGATGAGGAGACGCGAGTCCCGTCTGACAGCGCAGCTCGCGGTGTTGGTGCTGGCTGTTCTCTGTGACACACAGCCAGTGCAGGCACGCCGCGCTCTCCCCGTCCCTGTCCCCGTCCCCGTCCCCGTCCCTGTCCCCGTCCCTATCNGCGGAGCGGAGCGGAGTTGTTTCTTCTGAGACAGTGGTGCCGCGCTCCGAACCGTGTCTGACCTCGTGTGGGTGTCTGTGGCTCGCGGGGGAGGGGCGGGCGGGTGGTTACTGGTCTTACACCGCTACGTTTGGGGTTTCTTTTTGCTTTTGTTTCCCTCAGGTAATTTTTCTTCATGGACTGGGAGATACCGGGTGTGTATTCTGATCTGTTACGTTGTCAGTAGTTATTATAGTTTCAAATATAATCTGCATGTTTTAAAGACGTGACAGGTTAAAAGTTACTTAACCTTCTTATTTTGCCCTTCATTGAATGCAGCGGCCAACAACAGATGCAACTTCACGTGTCCTCCAATGGTGGTGACAGCTATTTATTTAAAATTTCCCAACAAGTCCTCAAAAGCTTTTGCTTCTCTCTTTCACTTACTTACCTAATTTGGTCTGAACGTGATCCCTTCTTTGTTCTTGAGTCAAACTTGGTAGAAACAGAAGTCTGGGGGTTTCTGATCTTTCACTTTCCAGAGACTGGGTTTCTGGTTATTCCTGTGCTTGTCTAAATTTACAGTTCTTTTTTATTCTGGACTTGTGGACTGCTGGTTTGCTAATAGGTGCAGTTAGTCCACGGTTTCTGCTTTAATATGTTGCACTTATGAAAAAAATCCAAATCGACGTGATTTATCTAAGCAAACTCCAAAGTAGTCAGAATCTACAGAATTCTCTCTCTGAAATGTGCTCTTCAGACTACAAAAAGCCCACCTAAATAAAATGTATCTACAAAATTCTCTCTCTGAAACGTGCTCTTCAGACTACAAAAAGCCCACCTAAATAAAATGTGAAATGCCCTGTTTACCTTGTTCCTGCTATTCCCACGTTTGAGTAGAAATGGAAAGAGTAGTAGGGAATTTCTGAGAGGCATTCTAGCTGTGGTGTAACCTTTCCGTTTGAAGCTTGTGTGTGCCCAGAAATAAGCATGCATTCATTAAAGCCACTGAATTAACAAGTTAGGAGAGCATTAAGCCTTTTGAATTGGCACTTAGATACTGAAAATAAGTAGCATGAATGCTTTGTCTATTGTGCTCCCTTATGGGCAAAACTGTGTATGATTATTTTTTTTTTAAGAACTCTGTTTTTGTTACCTGGATCTTGAATGTTGCCTCAGGGTTGAAACTTGCCATGTTTAAGATGTAAATTTTTTTTCTAAAGAACTAAAAAAAGTCAGCTGTCAGAATTAAAACTTGCATAACCTGGACATTTAGTAAGTTAAAAAAAGAGCCAAGTCCAATGCACCTTGTTTGCATTATCCCTCTTCCTTTCTGCTGGTAGGATGCAGCTGAGGGAACAGTACTGCCTGCATCTTGGCACCAAATGTTCAGTAAATGATTGCAGAATCTTTTGAGCTTTTGGAATTTGAGTCCTTGCAAATTGGATTGATGTTGGTTTTGGCAAGTGGGGAAAAAACAGAGAGACTTGCTCTTTAACATAAACTGTATTCCTTAGACAAGGTGGTATTTCCATTTTGGTGTCAAAGCTAATGCACAATCTCAAACTTGCAAATGCACTGAACAAACTGGCAGGTCTGCTTAACAAGACATGACTTTTCTGGGGAAATACGGTGATTTAGTTATGTTTGTTCCTCTAGTCCACTGCAGATCAGATTAGATAAGCTGCCTTTAACATACTGCTGAGGTGTTTTTTTTAAAAGAAAAGCTGCAGTAGTGACCAAAAAAAAATCATTTGAAGAGAATTTAGTAACAATTTTGTAACTTCCTGGAGTTTAAACTGACTTGTTGCATTTCACATGAATTTCTAAATTGATCACTTCAGTTTACCAACTGTATTTTTCTTACTGTGGGAAGTGTCTAGCAGAGGTAATGTTCTTTTTTAGCTCCTATTAAAATGGCACTTAAAGATTGGTATATACTTGTCAAAATTTGAACAAAAGGTACAACATAGAGAATTGTTCTAAGGAGTCTGCATAAATGTGTATACTATATTGCTTTCAAAATTTGTCAAATTAGTCTTTATAATTGACTAAAAAATGCCTCCAAATTCTTATCTATTTTTTTCTCAGTCATATTTCTCCATTGGGGTTTTTTTTTCCTTCTGTGACACTGCAAATGTTATGCAAGTCATTATTACCTTCAATTTGTTAATAGTATATATAAAAGTATTGGAAAGAAGTAGGCTGAGATATACAATCAGTGCTTCAAATGTCTATGCTGTCTGTGTGTTGGAAATGCCTTTAACTTTAGGTAACATATTAACATTTCAGGTTGATATTAAAATTAAAAGTAAACTAAACAAGCTTGCCTGCTGTTGGTCTGATTAGTTCAGCTGTGTCACTGATGAATTTGTTAAGGGTGTTTTCTGCTTAGAATTGAATTTCCAACATCTAATTTAGAGATTGAGTTAGCAATACTGAACAATGAGAAAAATAATGAAATAAAGGTACTGTTGAGTGTTCTGGAAAGCCAAGTGCAGGCACAGACAGTAGTTCTTCATGGGTTCAGTTTTGGGTCAAGGTCAGTTCACGTCTAGATGAACCCTAGAGCAAGCCTTTAAGTTATGCTTTCTAGCGTTATGGATTGGAGGAAGTTTGTTAACTTGTCTGCTGTGCAGACCTTGCATTGTTCTGGGCACTCATATACAGCATGCACTTGAGCTTAAAAAGCTACTGCAGTCTGGAGTGGTGTTTTGGACTGCCTGAATCCAAGAGCATTCAAGCTGAGCTGAAGTTAATAGGTCTGATTGATTAGTTTGGCTTCATGTGGATCTATATGCCAGTTTGCTACTCTCCCACATCAAGAAATGTGGTTCAGAAAGAGCAAAGTCAGCTGTGAAAGAAACTGCCTTAGCTCTGCAGGAGCAGCACAGCAGCCTCTGAGCTGCCTGGAAGCAGGATGCCTGTGTTTATCTGTTGTGGCACACAAGTTAATAAAACCATACAGATGCAGAGCAGGCTTTGCCTAGACCCTAGTGGTATTTCTGCAGCTGTGTCACAACTATGGTAGTCAAATTAGACAAAGTCTTCCTGGCTGTATATATTCAGAGGCTGAATAAACCTTCAAAGTCTAGTCCTACATTCATAGTATACTGTGGTTGATGTAAAAATTTTCCAGAAGTGTGTTTATATTGATCTAATTCTGCATATTTCACACTTGGTCTGTGCTGATGCACGAGCATAGAAATAAGACAAAACATAAGTGCAATTTAATATATTTTTTGTTAACAGGCATGGATGGTCAGAAGCGCTTGCAGGTATCAAAAGCCCCCACGTGAAATACATTTGCCCACATGCGTAAGTTTGTAACTTTTCTTGTTTTACCTTATTCTGCAGAGTTATATATTAAGACACTTGAACAGATGATGAAGTCAAATGGGACTTGGATGTCCCTGAATTTCAGGGTTTTTTACATAAAAATTCACTCTAAAATAATGTTGATATGAAATATTTCTTGTTTTTAGAAACTGCTGTGTTATTTACTTTAGGGCAAAACTGCTTTTTTTTTTTTTTCCTTGCTAATTCAGACTGAAAACATATTTGGGAGATTTTGTGTACAAAGTTAGATTATTTTGACTTTGTTTTCACTGGATTGGGTTGTTTGTTGCTTTTTTCCTCCCAACAGTCATTTATTAAAAGACAGTTTTATCAAGGAGTAATTTTTGTTTGTATTTTACTTACCATTAAATATAATTTATATTAGGTACATGTACTTATATTCGGGTGTGAGTATAGTATATTGAAACTTGTTGTAAGTTACAAGGAAATTTAAAGATTCACAGAATATATTTTCAGCAAATAAGGCAGTTTGAGCTGTCTTTGTGCAATTTGAGAAGTGAAATACTTCCAAGCAGAGTGAGGAGTCAGTAAATAAAGCAATAACATCTATCTAGTATCTACTTAATGGTAGAAAAATGAATTAAGTATAATCATAATTTAATTTAACATACAATTCAGATTGTCTTTTATCCCAATTGTCTCGGGAGGTGTGGAACAGGGATGACAGGGAGGGAAGTAAGCAATTTTTTGGTGTATTGCTGATTACTGGGCTGTGATTTATTTATTTTTTTTACCACATGGCCACGCTTTCCTGAGCCATTCGAAAGGAGCTTAGTAAGATCTGCTGTTTTCTTTGCTTGCCCTTTGTCTCCTTTCAGTCTTTCCCTGCAGAACTTACACTCCTCAGTTTCCCCAGATTAAAACTAAAGCCAGATTTGATCCATGGCATGGTCCACTGAAGTTGTCTTGAGATGGCTGAAAAGATGACATGCAGCAGCATAGTGGGGGGAAGGAGTCCTGCAGGGAAGGCAGGCCCTGCCTAAGCAAATTCAGCATGTGTGGCCAGACTCGTATCCACCATTGTGATACATTTTTCTGCTTCCTTAGGTCTACTGATGCTGCTGTGTAAGGTGCCTTCATCCACTGAGGATGTGTGTGGAACTGTGAAAAAGGACTTCTGCTTACAAATAACTAAATAATATGTGTATATATATATATAAAATATATATATGATATACATGCAGTTGCACACACACACACATTTAAAGCAGCTCATTAATGCTTTGCTTGCTCTCCATAGAGAGTGGTAATTCAACCCTAAATATTAAATGTGTTTGGGCTAGCAGGCTTCAAGAGAGTTTCCTTCAAGAGACACTGCAAAGCAGCTCATGTTAATTACAGTTTAAAAGTAAGACAGAATTAGAGATATGTAATTTTAATAATGTATCTACATTCTTGAATTTCAGTATCTATCATGTCAGTGGTGTTCATTCTCATTTCTAGGCCAGTTATGCCAGTTTCTTTGAATATGAACATGGCTATGCCATCATGGTAAGTATTTGTTCAATTGCAGGTGATTCTAATCAAAATATATCTAGAGGTATGAGCTCATTATTCTTAATTTAAAATCATGAACAACTTGAATGTCTGGTTTTAATCGCATGCAAGTATAAAACGCTTTTTGCTTTAGTTCTGTTCTTATAAAAGGGCTCTCATGAGTACACTCTAATTATCCTTGTGTATCTGGTAATGATTATTCCTCAGGACTAATCCATATGTCATAAAATAGGACCCCCATTTTATTTTACAGTTATAGTCTGTAGTCTGCATTAAGCGTGAATTCATAGCAACAGTAGAGACATGGAGTAGAAATATTATTGCTACTAGTGAGTAATATTTGGTGGGTCAGTAGAATATGGATAAACTGTTTTTTAGAACATCCATTCTGAATAGAGAACCAGAAGAATATGGTCTTAAGCTAGTCTTCAGTTCTCTTGGGATTTGATTTTGTTTTTTTTCTTTCCTTAAGTAACTTGTGTTTGGTTTTCCTATATTTCTTCAAACCGTATTTTAATTTCTACATAGAACTGATAAATTGAAATTCCTGTTCTTGCAATATTTTTGGAGCAAATATAAAAACTAAGCTGTTTAATCTGCAGTAAGTTACAGAAGATATCAAAACTCAGAAAAGCCTTGTTGACTAGATCTAGCCTCTTAAGCCATATTTACAGGTTGTCCACTGTTTTTTGTAATCTATGGTACTAAACAATATGTCAGCTAACATTTTTTTGTCTGGAAAACATCCCAATTTTATTATTTGTGTATTAAGGAAATAGAATGGATGCTCTAATGAGTAATGATTTTGTTGATGTTTTTATAAGGTTTGATATCACTGGACTTTCACCAGATTCACAGGAAGATGAAGCTGGGATCAAGCAGGCGGCGGAGAATGGTGTGCTTAAGAATATTTTTTTTGTGTCTTAAAAGTATTTCCATGTATTCTTAAAAATAAATTATCAGTCTGAAACAGGTTTTCCAAAGGCAACATTTTTAGGGAAAATAGTATATATTGTATTATATCTGACCAAAGTTTAGCTAAATGCTTTGTTTGGCTGAATATTTTGACTTTATTAGTAAGTAGATAATCACCCATATAAACATTTCATACTCTTAAATATGAAATATACATAGGAACCAGTGTACTTTTTAAGAGCTTCTGGGTAAAATAACACGTTAGAGCTGTATGTGCATCCACTAGTGTTACTTTTACTTAGAAGAGAATACAGTCTTCCCAGCATAGGGGCTTTTGCAAGATTTAGTTGCATGTTTTTGAAAATGATACAGTGGCACTGAAAGTTCTTATTATGCTCTAGATATTTTGATACTTTTTAACATATAGCAGGCTAGTTTTTCCTTTCACTAGCTTTCTGTTGACAACAGGAAGAAGGTATCTTTCTAGAGAATGGAGTGGGGTTTAACTACTGGCCTTTATGTTGCAGTTAAAGCACTGATAGATCAAGAAGTAAAAAATGGAATTCCTTCTAATCGAATTATTCTAGGAGGCTTTTCTCAGGTAAGATATGGTTGGAAAGAGCTGTATTTTTTCTAGGGAAGTAACCTAGCTTTCTTAATGTGGGAAATCCAGATAATTGAATTGAAAAGAGCTGATGTTAGATGCCTCTAAAATTTGAAGGTGTCAATTTTTCTTTGCTTTAGCAAATAAAGTTTTTTAGTTTTATGCAAATAATTACTATTCACTGGAGAATGAGCATGCATGTGTAAAAAAGGTACTAAAATTAATAGCCTATTTAAAACCTCTATGCACATGACCTACATAGTTTTGCTTGAAAATCTTGCTAGTATTTTTAATTTAAATTTAATTTGGTAGATATTTGGCGGTTGGGATTTATTTAGGAAATCTTCCCTTTATACTTTTAAGACATCTGTGGTAGATAGGTTAGTAGATTAGTTCATTCATACATCAACTCCCCAGTCTGCATGCAAATGAATTAAAATATTAAAGTAGTGATAATATTGTTGTGAGTAATAATGCTTTATTTTTTTCATAGCTGTTAGTTACAGTAAATTTGCTGGTTTACTTCTGAGTTCATCACATGGACTTGGAGGGGAGGAGGAGAAGCAAAACAAATGTACATAAACACTGGTTTTAGTGTTGGTTATAAAAAGGATAGATTTGAATAGAAAAAGCCCTTTAAAAGGAGAAATCAGAGATCTTGAAACAAGTATTAAAAGGGACATGACTGTCACCATTCTAATACTTATATCTCTTTATCCTAGGGAGGTGCTTTATCATTGTATACAGCTCTTACAACACATCAAAAATTAGCAGGTGTTGTAGCCCTCAGCTGTTGGCTTCCTCTACGGGCCTCTTTTCCTCAGGTATTTATATTTCTTTCCTAAGATAATTTGCACCTTTGGAGAATGAGTTTATCTGAAGATTGAATCTCCTGAGGGAATTAGTGGCTGTCGTTATTACCAGATACTAACAGTTGTTTGATAACTTTGAAGTTTTTAAAATAGGGCCCTGGAGTTTCAGATTTTGCTAAGTAGGAAGAATGAATAAATTCTCAGTAGTTATCTCTGCTTAAAATGACACTCCTAGAAAATTTAAAGGATATAACAAATTTTCCTTGAAGATTAATTTTCTATCTGTCATTTGTTCCATCTGCAAGATATTGTCTTATTAGAGACTGGATATTTAAACAAAGTATCAGGCTTTTTACTTGGCCAAAAATCATGTTCTTCTGACATTTTTTGCCAAAATTTTATTTACAGGTCTTTGAGCTTAGTGTGCTGTCAGATACAGAGCTTCCTTCATAAGGAACTTGCAGACTATACACTGTTTTTCCCCCCCTCAGAATTCAATTTGTCATTCCACAAGGCATAATGCTGTGGGGTTCTTTTATTTCAATGGTGTTAGCCTTATCTCCACTTAGTGTCTGTTTCTTCTCTTCTCTTGTCTAATTCCACCCCAGCAGGGCCCTATCAGTGGTGTCAACAAGGAGATTCCTGTTCTTCAGTGCCATGGGGACTGTGACCCACTTGTTCCTTTAATGTTCGGTTCCCTCACTGTTGAGAAGCTAAAGAGTATGATAAATCCAGCCAATGTAACCTTCAAAACGTACTCTGGCATGATGCATAGCTCATCCATTGAGGTAGTTTTCTTAATATACAATGTTTTAGCTGGGTATGGTTAATTCTTTTCCCCTAAAAGAAATATTTATAGTTTTGGGAGGGGGTGAGGGATAGGGGTAGGAGTTAGTTTTTGGTTGTTGGTTTTGGGTTTGTCTTGTTTTTTTTTTTTCCCTAATAACAAGTGCTTCATGCTTCTGACTTATTTTGGCAAGTAACTGAATGCTGGGCTTAAAAAAGCCTCCAAAGCAAAAGTGTATATGACTAGTGAGAACTTCCTCATAAGGTTGTATTTTTGGGACTTTGTCACTTGGTCTATAAAATACTTTTCTTCTTCCCCTCCCCCCCCAATTTTTATTATTTGCTTGCTAACTAAAAAAACCCAAAAAAGACCACAAAAAACCAACCAAACAAAAAAGACCTCCAAAAAACCCAACCCAAATTGGAAGGCAGATTCTCATAGCATAAATCCAACATGCTATTTTGGAGAGAAGAATGCTGGTAGTTCTGTGGATGGAGACATCAAAGCAATACAGAGGGAGGGCTGACACTCTGGAAGAGCCACCCTCAGAACCTATATTTATGATTCTGGCTCAGCAGGCAGCTGAGCTGATGTAATGACTTGCTTCTGCCAGAAAGGGGTGGACTCATTGGCTCTGCTTGTGACCTTGTGGCCCTCTCTTCCTCTTTGCACTTGCTCTGGAGCTGATGAGAAACTTCCTTGAACCTTTTGAACTTGCTAAAATGGCAAAAGCTTCTGGCTCCAGTTTTTGCAGCTGTAGTGAGTTGAAGCATCAGAACTTAACACAAAGTAAGCGATAGGAGCAAGGAACAGATCTGCATTTATAGCATCTATAACTTTTAATTTCAGTTGTTACATCTAGAGGGAACTGTACCTTTGGACAACCTCTTTGGGACACAAAGTGGTACAGCATTTAGACAGCAATGTCACTGAGTTGTTGCACAAATATATTAGTAATATATTACACAAATATATTAGTAATGTGCTCCTTCTTTACAACAGTGACTTAATTAAAAAAGAATAATTAATATGGTTTAGTTTCCCAGTCTAGGTCACTGCATTTCATTTCCTTAAGGAAGGAAGCATCACAACTGAGGGGTTAGGAGGAGGAGCTGCTGGCTTTTAACACTGCTGCTAACTCAAAATATGTACACAAAGCTCTGGCCTTAGTTACATTCAGATCTATCCACGACCAGCCTCATGCTATTCAGATCACTTGATGGTTAATATGTAGCTTGTCTGCTCAGTGTCAGAGAGAGAAAAAGTAGTCTTTGCTCTGCATAGTGCCTTGATGAGAGTTATCAGCCTTGACTTGTGTGCAAAGTGGTATGATTTTATCAAGTAACTAATTACTCAATATTTGTAGCCCAGATGCTCATTATAACTGAAATGTTGAAACAAGATTTAGTGTAGCTGAGTATATAGTAGTAGAGAACTTCAACTAATACATACTTTTATCTTTAAACAGGAGATGATGGATGTAAAACAGTTCATAGACAAACATCTACCTCCCGTAGACTGAATTGATCTCTGAGAAGCCTTCTATATAAATACACCAGCATCAACTGTGGTAGAGTTAATCTTTTCATATGCTTGATAGGAAGCATTATTTCTATACCTACAGTGTTACTACTGTGTTGCAAATTTATACTTAGGATGAAGATTAAATAATACAAATGTACAAGAAATTATAATCTTTTTAGTATTCATCACCCACTGGTGGGAACTATAGGAATGAGGGAACTAGGTAACAATGACAGAATGTAACCTAAACATACTATTTTAAGATATCTGATTTTTTATTTGATTGCAGAATTTTAAACTATGTGTACAATTAAAAACAAAAAAACAAAATTTAAGTGAGCCACATAGATGTGACCAGTTTAGTTGTACTTGAGACATGGTTTGTTCTTAATACTCATTGAAAACATATGAGAACATTTAGGTAATGAATGCATAAAGTACACAACATGGAACACAGTGGGAATAAAGTACACAACATGTAACATAGTGAGCATATAATGGTAGAAAAAATGCTACCAAGGATAAACCTTTAAAGATTATATGTTACTTTTTTAACAGGTAAGGAGAGTTGTTCTGTAATGGCTAGAAGTGAGCAAAGTTATTTCTTATATTTAAACCACCTCAATTTTAAACTGTTCATATAGGTAGATACTGTGGAAATTCTAAAGGGACTCATTCTTTGTTAGACTGTTCTTTGTTGCTTGTTGTCTCACTTTTTTTTTTAACTTGTTGCAAATGTTGACTTGGAACAGAATTCTGAAGAAGTGCATAGGATTAGTTTCAGTTTCATTAAAATAATTCTTGTTTTCCTACTGAATATGCTTTAGTCATTGTAGCTTTCATTTATATATTTCACAGAACAGCTACAGAATATAGTTTTGATTTTTTTTCTGTCTGCTTTGAAGTAACTGAAAATAGTGCAGCTGCATCATTCTGTGTATTGTTGAACTCTCATCTGTAACACACACATTGACTTAGTTGAATTATTTTTTTAATAGAAATATAAGTGCAATTTGGATATAACTTACCTAAACTTTAAATTGATACCCCATATTAATTTCGCTTATTGCATATTGAGACTTGATTTTTTTTCTGAGAAGGAACAAAGCATTTTGTTTTCAAATGTATCACTCTACATTTCCCTAGATCAGTATGGCCTAGGAATATGAAGATGTACTATGGAAAAAAAAGTAAATCAGATATAGTAAAAGATACAGAATGTTTCTTCTTTTAGAAGCTTAATATTGTAGAATGCACTGGGTTACAGGAATTGATGCACACTCAATAGCTTTTTGCAGTTAAGAGCCATAATTTGCTTCTGAAAACTGCTCTTCTTCTGTAGAGCTCAGAGGCTGCCACCACACTAGGAATGTTTAAAATAATGCACTACACTTTTTACTACATAATATGCTGTATAACAATGTTCTATACTATCATATATTTTTAGTCAAAGAATATTTGGATGCATCTGTCATATCAACACTGTGCTTCATACCTGTGTTTAAGGTACTTTTTTCACTCCCAGCATGATCAAGGGGTCCTCTTACACTGTATATGGATTTGTCTGAGGCATCTGCCAGTGCAAATACATAAGCAGGGAATTACACCTTTATATCCTTTCTTTAACAGTGCTAGTGTCAGACATCTGACTTGATAACCTAATGTGAGTTCTGTTTTCAGTGCTTTTTTTTTTGTATGCAGTTCACTTCATTTTTCAGAAGCTGTTTTTCTTTTCTAATCCAGTTGTTGTGGATTATTAAACATCTCTTGATATGTAAAACTGAAAAGTTTTTTTCCTAAAGTGTAATGAAACAGTTTTAGATATTCCATCTGTGTAGTTAAGAGGGCATGTTTATTAACTTTGAAGTTTAATTAGTCATTTCTCTCAGTCACTCTCTTCTATAGATCTGCCAATTTGCCTTTCAGATAATTTAGTTCACAGAAGAAACCATAATTTTCTTATTGTAGTTGTGCCAAAGTTCTCTTGAGAAAACAATATGTTCTAGCTTGGAGTCGTTCCCAAATTGCATCAGGTAATTTTGCAGTCCTGCTGAATTGCAGTCTTGGTGAGCAAACTGTATGTTATTTCTTCTAGTTTTTAGATTTATTTTCATTCCCCTGTTGTCTCCATAATTCCCTGAATATTGGCGTGTTTCCAAAGTTCTTGGACAAGCTTGTAATTACCTTCATGCTCTGTTTGCAGATTTGTTGACAATGCTGTTCAGCTGTCTTAACTTCTAATTGACTGTGTGCTTATTTCATATATTCCTCCTCCAAGAATGAGTTTAAAAAAATATTTCTAAGATGTTCAAATGAGATGAGTCCTAGCTTCTTTCTGTGTTAGCGTCACAACACTTTGATAACACTGTGTTTACAGCTTGTGGTCAGTTTCTAGTATTTATGCATTCTAATCCAAGTCAGCTTCAACTGTCATCATTGTGATGCTTTCAGATGTTTTTCTATAAATGCTTTTTATGTGTTAACTTTGTTCAAATACTCAGCTATAACAAGATTCTTTTCCACACTGATGTTTTGCTGCTTGTTATATCTTCAAAGAGCTGCGTTACCAAAGTAAGTGTTTGGACTTTGAATTTCTGTATTGTAGGAAGAATTCTCACTTTTTTTTTTTTTAGGAGTGTATGTTTATGTTGTTGTTGTGAGTTGTTAAAGAGCCCAGAAACTAGAGGAAACATCAAGTCTGTATCTTGTCTGCTCCCTTATTACAGTGTGTATCTTGAGCTCCTGTCTTTTGTAACTTCCTGGCTGGTTTGAAAGCTTTCTGTATGATCTTGTAGCTGAACTTCTTGACTACCTGAAGTTATTTGATGTTGGGATTGTTGTCATAATGCATATAGGCAGAATGATATCTCAGTCTGGTGAAGAAGTTTTGATAGTATTCTATTAAAATGGAGAAGTTGGACTGTCAGTGTTCTAAATATGAATGTCCTATCAATGAATGTCTTACAGTTTGAAACAGTCCAATAGTGAAGTTTATTTTTAGTAATGTTAGACTTTCCACCAAAGGAGATGGTCTATCAAACATGTGAAAGCACTGATACAAAAATACCTTGCTTGCAGATGAGTTTGTTTCAATGAGTATCTACTTCCCTAATGTGTTCTTAATTTTAATACAGTACTTAAGCTTGACTGCAGTTTTGTGCAATCAGAAGTCTGACTTTTTGTTGGAATATGTTGCCCACTTTTTAATAAACATGTTGAGTTATGTATTACAAGCCAAATCTTCCAGCTGTTTTTGGGTAACCTGTACTGGGGTCTGTACTGTGGTGAGGGCTGTATGATTTGATCTCTTCCTACTATCTTGTGTAATTACAACACAGTAGATTGGTAAAAGTACTATACACTGTAACTGTTATTAGAGCTGTTAATTAAAAGATGTTCTCTCTAATGGAGTATACTGGACTTCATTGAAATAATTTGGATTCATCTTTTATGTAGAAGTGCTATGTGGCTTGATGGATATGACTGAGAACAAACTGTATAAGATGTTAATGAAGCCATATGTATAAGGCCTGTGTATCTTAAATTTTATAAAGAAATATTGAATGTTTACTGTTTGTGCTATGAAGTATAAGTCATTTATATTTAATATAAACATCTAAGATATAATTTTCTTTATTTTACTCAGTTTATTTATAATAAGAAATCTTAACTTCTGTAGTGGGGAAAATATAAAAACTCCATTTTTTATCATTGTGAAATAAATTTCAATCAGCATTTGGGCAAGTACTAAAGGCTTTTTCCATACTCACCTGAAAGAAGGTGAGTTTTAATGTGAAACAGGCACTATAGAGGCTTCTTGCAAATACATTGTATAATAATGTATTTGTGATACTAGAATGCGGAAGAATGATGATTTGTACTTACTGAAAAGAAAATCACTTACCAAGTTATGTTTTGGTATGTTGTTGCAAGAATGCCAAGTATGATTCCTTTTTTTCATTTAATGGGTTAATTTTATTTTAACTTGTTTTCTTGGAATTTGCAGTAATTTTGAAAGGTAGAAGAAATTAAGGTATTTTCTAGTAGTTATTATAGGACACTAAAGAGCCAAAGTTTTTTCACTCTGTATTGCTGCACATTTCTCTGGGGGTGTTGTGGTCTGGGAGGCTTTGAAGTTATATTATGTTTAGCATGCATACCACTTAACAGATTTGTTAAAGAAACAGTTTTCAGGTCAGGGGTTACATGCTCTACTTATGTTTAATATTTGAGGGTCATCAGTGGTATTCATAGTACAGGGCACTCTAGAGAAAACTTGAGATTATCTGGGAAATGAGGGAACGGGGTGTACATGTGGGAAAGACGGACTTCCCCCCTCAAGCAGCTTAAAGCAACTGAAAGGCTACTTGCCTCCACAGATGTCCAAAAGTCAGTGTGAAGTACAGTGAGGAAGTTCATGAATGTACAGGAATGCATGATAGATGCTGTCTCAGTTTAAAAGAAAACTAAGATGTCTATTTGGACTCGGAAGGGGCCGTCTTCCCAAAAACCATAACAACCTTTGAAATTAAGATACTATAATCAGAAAATGCATAGAAAAGGATAACAGCTCTTAACTACAAATACATATAAACAGAACAGAACAAACAACAACACTGTAACCAAACGTTTCAAACAAATTAAGTCCTCTCTCTGCCCTCTCTGTGCAGTTCTATTTATGGACAGTGGGAGGTGTCTTGGGAGTCAGTGGTGGCAAAAGTCACTCCCAAGCTCTGGTGAGTTTGGTTTCCAAAAAAAGCTCATGTGGGAAAATGGTAGTCACAGGGGACATGCCAAAACCTTTCCTGTGGGCAGTGTAGAGACTCTCTCCTTGTCCTTTGTCTAAAAGCATTGGAGGGGATGGGAGGTTAGCAACTCTCTGCAAATGGCATCGGCCCTGCAAGAGTCTTGTAGCAAATCCAGGTAGCAGCGACTGCTCTTTCTGTCTCTCTGAAGAACAAGCCAGGGCCTGGAGTTGGGGGTTCAAGCCAAGGGAGCTCCCTCCAAGTGCTTGCACCAACCCAGCACCCGCATAGCAGCCTGGGCAGAGAAGTGTGGCCAGCACCAGGAAAAAAACCCCTTCTTCCTTCCCCAGCCACCAAGTGGGAATGCAGAGCTATAATCTTTGTTATCTGTCCTGGCTCTTCAGCTCCCCAAACCTCTGTGTTGGTAAGGGAGAGAAAAATTTCATGAAAGATTTTGAAACTATAAGAGATACCGTGCTGTATGTGAGTATGTTGTGGCAATTTAAGAGTCCCAGAATAGCTAATAACAATAAAGATGCAATACTGCACAGATTAATCTAGCAGTTTATATTTTAGGAAAAACATTTTGAGTAATGTTCAGTTTCTATTTACTTTCAGGCCTGGCATCCCTGTTAAGATAATTATTAGGAGAAACTTTGCCTAAAGTTAGCATAGTAAAAATCCAAAACAATACAATGTAGTATTGTATTAAACTTTATCAAATATAGTGAGAGACTACTAGTGCAAGTGAAGAAGGTGACTCAAGAAGTTTTCAGAATGTGTGTTAGTTAACTTGGAAATGTGATTCTTTGAAGATGAATAGCTGTAGAACAGATTCATCCTCCCTATCCCCTGCCCTTTTATTTTTTTCTTCTTTTTCATTGCTTACCACTCTCATTTTACTACTGTTTGCCTTTGGGATAACAGGTTTATTAATTCTCTTTGAGTTGAACAAATGTCTTTGATGTAGCTGATTAAAGCTGATTTAAACAAAGTACTTGTATAGTTTAATGGACATCCACAAAGTGAATCAGATCAAGTTTTTCTCTTAGTACCAATTACTAGAAAAAAGGAACCCATTGCCTCCTTTTTCATCTGTAAAACTTAGAACTGCCATCCAGTTTGCTGAGGTGTAGTGAATTTGCTTCAGGCCTCGAATTAGCTTCTTTGTGTGGAGAAGATGACTTGTCTCAGGGGTCATTCAAGGTTATTTTTTTAAAAGGCTATTTGTTTTCATTGACAGATGGAGCAGAGGGAGTGTAAAAGTTGAAGTCTGAATGTTCCTTGGTTGTGAATACCAGCAAACTCTTAAAGTAGCTTGCATTTGAAATAATTTGCTAGCTGTGTTGTAGTATTTAAAATTATTGGAGGGGATCTTTAAAAGGCTTAAATACTTTCCGTCTATATAGAAAAAATAAGTAAAATTAGCTGTAGAATAGAGAAGTCCAACAATATGAACTTGGAAAAGACAAAAATGTTTTCTTAATATTTTTTTTTAGTATTTAAATGCCTCCAGTTACTAGTTTTAAATTGTAAAAAAAAAAAAGTGAAGAAATTTTGAAAATGTAAATAACATTTTGGAAAAGTAAATTAAAAAAAAAATCCAACCAATCTGTTGAATAATCATAGAGCAACTACTCAGGATGCATTGTAGCATTTCAGAGATTTTTGAGGAAAGTCTTGTTATGAGGAATTGAAGCTTCCATTTGTTACAGCTCCCCTTATGTGTCTGTGATTGGACTCATCCCTTGTGCAAAGGCTGGGAACCAATTGGCTGATTCAGTCCAATTGAGATTCTGTTTTGGTAGACCTAGGTCACTGTTGCACTAAGGGTTCCAATGAAGAGGAGACGGGTAATTGGTATTACACATGGTTACATAAAACCTTTTGCAGCATTGTTAATACTATATTTTGCATAGTTGTGTAAACACCTGATTAGAGGAGCTTTTTCAATACAGAATGTTTGTTCTTAAAATGGAGTATTTTAAGTGCCTTGATAGCAGTTCAGAAATCCTTCACTACAAATTTTGTGAGTGCTCCTATGTATCCCTCCTGCCCAAAACTGCTGAAGATGCTGTTTCACATCAAATGCAACTAGTCAGTGAAATTTACAGTTTCATTTACGTACTCTCTCAGGAGGGCCATCTCTGCCTGTTAAATCTTAATATTGTTGAAGGTCTTGTGGTCCAGCAAATGAGAGACTCTAGTGAGTTGGACGTAGGCTCTTGGCATGAGAATGATGTGATTTGAATTCATTACCTTTTAGAAAATGTTGCAAAAGAATGGAGAGGATATGCCGTAACAGGTAAATGGAGCGCAACAGTATATTGTTTCTTCTAATCGGTTTATTTAGGACAAAGAAGCTAAACAGAAAGGAAAAGGTTGCATAGTTTAACTTTTGCTTGGTCTCTTTCCTAGTGTTCTTTGGACTTACAGTGACATGTTATAGAAGAGTTTGATGCTGTACAGAGCTACTTACTTGAGAACCAGCTAAAAGAGAACAATCATGCAGAACTCTGTATGTTCCTTTTCAATAAAAAATTGCTGTCCCATGGGTGATAGAGCAGCTAATATATAGTATCTGGTTAGTACTGATTCAGTTAATTGATATTCTGATATTGTAGCACACAGTACAAATAATGTGAGCTGTATTTTATTAGCAAAGGATATGCGTTACCATCTGGTTAGTCTTTCATTTCTCTACTAAAATATTTCTCTGATGCTACTTTTAAGTTTAGATGTTAAATAAATATGATGTGCTTTCCCCTTACAGACCTGCAGCAGGCCTTTTTAGTAAATGCTATCACAGCATTTAATTTACAATTATCAGTTCCTCACCTGATATATTTTGGATGCTAATAGATTTCATATACATTTTTTACCTCTTTCCATGCATTTCCAATGAAGAAGGTATGTTGAATTGTTTTTTTTTAAAGAAATGTTGAAAAAGTCTGGAAGACTTAACTCCAGAACTTAAGTATGTTTAAAGTGACAATACTGACTGATTTGAGGTTTCTAGTTTTCTGATAGCATTATCCCTGACCTAACTTGTACCTTCTGTAGAACATGTACAGCCTTGTTTACCATGTAGTGTAGCAATAGCTCTCAGTTGCTAAGACACTGTGTGTTGCTTTTATCATTGATGTGATTGTGGGAGAAGTCATGATAAGCTTCATTTGAGGTTAGCATCAGGTTAAATACTTGTATTGATTATTACAGGTACTAGGCTACTGCATCTAGACCAAATGGAATTGAACTGGCATGAACCCTTAAATGTTGTGACAAGAAATGCTGTTTTATTTTTTTTCCTCCCAGATTTGTCCCTGAAAGGAAAGGTATTATTTTCCTTAAGGAATTATTCCTATGTTGTTGTGCAGTTGGTTTTTTTGCCCTGCTAGGTGGAATAGAAAAGCTGCAAACAAAGTTTCTGTATGCTTTTCCAGTTTATGGCCCAGATCTAACCTGTAGGCAGGTCCTATGTCCCAAATAATTTTAATTTCTTCTAACATGTCTGTCTATGTGCAGGCCTTTCAGGTGGCAGATGCTGCAACCATTGTGTGCATTGAGCACAATGTAGAAGTGCCCAGAAACCACCCATTTCTGTATGGCTTCAAAACACAGGACAGTCTTGCTGCCAAGTGTGTGACAGATGAGTGTATTGATGGTTCTTGCCACAGTGGCTTCCTACCTCACCTTTTCTTCAAAATATACATATTTTACAGTCCTCAGTTTACAACTGGGGCATCCACAGCATTCAGCTGCTTACTAATAATAGATTTGAGCTGCTGTGTAAGCCCCCTCCTACATCTTAGTAGGGGATAATCTTTCTGTAACCTTCAGATATTCCTCCTGTTTTCGTGAGGTAAACACTTGTGTTGTACAGTGAAAATGGTTTAATGATGCTGTTCTCAACCACAGATTGTGGTAACAAGGCAGAACTTCATTGACAATATGCAGCATAAATACTTAAAACTCTATATGTCACAGGAACACACACAAGATTTAGACTAGCTGTAAGAATTAGAAGCACTGTTGCACTTCACCGTTTGGTGCTTGGCCAGTGCAAAAGTTTATCTGCAGCTCCGTTTCACTGACTGGTAAGGAATACAGCCTCATTCCTAGCGCAGGTGGTGTGGATGTGATTGCCAGAGTGACTCCTGCATGGTCGGACAGGGAAGCTTCCTTAGCAGAGCTGTGAGCCGGACAGAGCGAGGTTCGCACCACCAGAGTGCGCTGAGCTGGAGGGACCCACGAGGATCACCAGCCCAGCCCCCGGCCCTGTTCAGGACGCCCCCAGGGTCACACCGTGTGCCTGGGAGCATCGTCCCAGCGCTTCTTGCACGCTATGGGGCTTGGGGCCGTGCCCCCTTCCCCGGGGAGCCCGTTCAGTGCCCAGCCGGGGCTCAGAGCTCTGCCCTGCCCTCCCCTCCCGTCTTTGGGGCTCGGATCTCCGCCTTCCCCCCCGGCCCTGGGGGCTCAGATCTCCGCCTTCCCCCCCGGCCCTGGGGGCTCAGATCTCCGCCTTCCCCCCCGGCCCTGGGGGCTCAGATCTCCGCCTTCCCCCCCGGCCCTGGGGGCTCAGATCTCCGCCTTCCCCCCCGGCCCTGGGGGCTCAGATCTCCGCCTTCCCCCCCGGCCCTGGGGGCTCAGATCTCCGCCTTCCCCCCCGGCCCTGGGGGCTCAGATCTCCGCCTTCCNCACTAAAACCGCGGTGCTGGCCTCGCTGGAGGGGCTGTGGGAAGGGAGCCCAGTCCCCCCGGGGAGAGTGCCTGCGGAGGTGGTGCGCTGTAGCCGGCGCGTTGTCGCTTTCAGGTGTGAGAGCCGCAGTTTTATGTAGGATGTGCGAACTAAGATATGAATGAAGAACCCAAACCCTGCTGCGGCAGGGTGGCCAGAGTTATGTGGATAAACATCAGAAACAGATGGGGAATGGGAGCCTTTTTTTTTTCTCTAATAAACACAATAAAGTGTTTCCGGTTAATCTAGAGAATAATTTGTGCCTCAAAACGGAGGTAGAATTCAGCTTACTTCAAGCGTAATTGTCATGTATACTCTTCATACAGAACTTACCTAGATAATATATCATGTTTGTACTATCCCTACAAACACATCTAGGTAAAATCAGAGTGTACAGCAACAGCCAAATAACTGATTATGGTTGCACATATGGTTGCACATAAGTGAATTGCACGCTCTGTTTACTACTTTTTTATCGGGAGGGTATGTTGTTATTCTCTGGAAATTTGTTTATTTGTGATGGTTATTCTTCCTGTAAACTGCTATTAGAATACATGAAATTAAGGGGATTTTTTTCTGTGTGTTGTGATAGTGCATTAAATGCTTAATAATAGTGTTAGTTCTGAATTAGTGTTTTTAATAAGATTTACATATTTATAGAAATACTGATTGCATTAAACCAACTAAATTTGTTTAGTGTAGAATACAAACAAATGTATTGCAAGTACACACAAGCCATGCTTCAAAATCCTTGATGTTCCCTAGTATTGCCTGATTTAACTCTGATACATCTGAACCCCCTGCTGACATATTGTGGTGGCAGGAACCTTGCCTGGTGGAAAGAATTTTTAATGACCAACATTTATTAATTTTTTTTCTTTGTTTTATTTTTGTTCTCCATGTTTTTCAGCACAAAGGAGTTCACTGTCTCTAAAATTCAAGTAGTGGCTCTTGCCTGTGAGGTGCTGAAAGGGTAGAAACGTACTGACTATGAAATGTTTAAGTATTATGGTAGTGAGAATGAGAAGGGGCAAACAGTTCAATTCTATTTGTAAAACTTCTGACAGCAGAAGGAAAATTCCTTCTGTACAGGAGGACAGTTCCCAAGTAATATGGGAACAACTGTTGATCCTGGGAAGCAGCGAGACTGGGGATGCTACAGGTGACCACAGGGTATTTCACTGTGATCTGGGAGGCTTAGGAGTTTGGATAAAATTCATAGCAGTAGCTGGGGACATGTACTTATGCTTTAGCATGTGTAACCTAATTAACTTTCAAAGCTTTGGGGGAGGGTGCGGCGACTTCATTGGGCCCAGCATAGGTCTGATGTGGCCAAATGCAGCATGCACAGCTGGGCCAGGTTGGGCCTGATTGGAGCCAGTGCTGGGCCTTGTTTTTCACTTCTGTCTCAGGAGTGAGAGCATGGACAGCACCAGAAACAGTTGTGCTTTTGTACTGTGTTGGAACAGAGCTCGTTTACTTCAGCTCGTTACTGCACACAAGTAACAACTCTGTTTTAGTTGACGCTGTCTCAAACCTGAGGCTGAGAGCCTGAGCTGCCCCTGTGGCCGGGAGTGGAGATCTGACTGTTTGTTTGAAGTGCATGTGTGTACCATGATAAAAACCCTTAGTTATATGGTAGGTGAGGTTGTACATCAGTATTTAATACAGGAGATATCTCTGTGTTTTTCTTACTAATCTTTGTCATTTATAAGGTGTTTCTTCTTTAAGTATGCAGTGTGATTTCCTACCTCCTTCTCCCCTGCAGATAAAATACTAACTTTAGCAAAATTATTAAAGTAATTTCCATGGAAAGGTACTGTATTGTCTCACAAAAATGACGAAGAATTGAGAAACACGTTCTTACACAAGTACCCACTGGATAATGATGCCCTAGACAAAATCAGGTATTCCTTTGTTTTTACTCGTCAAGAATAAGTATTTGGTCTGTGTCTCTGAATGAGAATGATTTGATGAAACCCAACAATAATAAAAGGAAAAAAAAAATTTTCACTCTGAAGTTGTCAAGACTCAGATGGCAAGAGATGCTTCATGTCTCATGCAGAAGGTGACTCTGTGGCATACGGCAAAGCACTCCTTGGCATTCCTTTTGATGAGTTGAAGAGGCAGGCCATGCAAACATCCTTTCTGAGTCAGACTCTCAGTGATTGACTAAGGATTTAATTGTAGCTGTGCAGATTTCATAACTATTTTAGTGAAGTGATATATGCAGTTCTTTTGTTTTGAAGGGATAAATAATGTGATGTAATATTTACTGTGACATACATAATTCTCTATTTCTTCAAATGGAAATAGATATTAGTCCTCCTTCAGAACATCTGCAATTGGATTAAAAGCTGCAGTGTCTTCCTTATAGCTTTTGTTGTACGTAAGTACACTTTTATTAAGCTGCTCTAATGAATAGGTATGAGAAATAAGGCTGGACCCATGGATTAAAAAAAATCAAGAACTGTTGAGGAAGTTTAGAGAAAAAAATGTAAAATTGTCCATGTTGTTAAATGTTTACTCCCTTAAGTAGAATAGAATTATAGGTGGATAGCTCTGCTATCTTCAAAAAGGCACTCCATTTTTTATTGCCTGAAGTACAGCTTTAAAGTAAGAATATAGAAACTATTGTGTGGTGGTGTGATCTTATCAACTGAGAGAAGCTGAGAGGAGTAATCTGCTAAATCTGCATGAAGCTGACTTGTGTTAATTTAAGTAACGAGGTGAACAGGAAACCAGGCAACTTGGTACTATGGGGCATTGCCTTTCATTTTCTTTAAAATTATAGAAATGCCTTTAAAGAAAGATTTATAATAATGGTCGGCTTTTTTTGTAGACAGAAGTCTTACATTAGAAAAAAAGGAATTGCAAGTTGTACTGTGCAACTTCTGTTCCGGTTTTGAGGAAAAGAGGGGATTTGACTTTTAATGCTAAGAAAAATAGTTATGGAAAACTGCTTAGCTCGTGTGAGTTTTAACTCCATTTAAATTTGATTTTAAAGCATCTAGGTGCACAGTATAATTGAGTAAAGAAATGTGAAGGCTTAGAAAGTATCAGTTCATTAGAAATTTTGGTAATATGCCACAGAAACTAATATAAAATGTAGGTAACATCTTTATCGGGGTTTGGTTTGGGTTTTTTTTTACTTTTGCATGGTTCGTTAACCTCCTGCACATCAAGTACTAGTCTTGGAAAATGTTTGCTGTAGGAATAATAAAATTGTTCTGACATGTACAATTGAAAAGAGATATAATAGGCAAATAAATTTTTACTAGACTATTTCTAGATGAGGCGAAGAGAGTGCTGTTTTGCATTATAGTGTCACTTTCATGCTGAAGTTGCAGAATACAATAACCGGTGTTTACTGAAATTACTGTGTACAGGTTGCTAATAATTTAATTGGTTTGGAGGTCAGTGTTATTGAATTATGTTGTTTTGAAAATGGCACATCGACTTCTGTCATTAGTTTTGTTTCAGCTAAGAAAATTTCCTTGAATTTGATTTTGTTTTGTAGCAGTGAAGATATTTAACTTGCTTTACCTGGATCTGTGTTTGCACAGAAGATTCAATGCTTACAACTGTTTAGAGAAAGCAATGGTTTAGTATGCTAACTCAATTTAGCACCTGAAAACAGCATGCCATTTCTCGGTCTTGCATCATGGCTGCTAAATTTGTGTGGTTAAAAATGAATAAGTTTTATATATTACAAATAAAAGCTAAATAAGGTGTTTTGCTGTCATGGCAAAATAGTAAAACTTTAGTTTTATAAGCGAATTGAATTTGTGGAAGGTGGGATTTAGTGAAATGTTTGGGTTTGGAGGCTTGAGTCAGAAGTGTTTAAAAACCAGAGGTTGTAGCAGGCATTTGAAGGTGTCCGAAGCTGTGTTTCTTTGTCTGTGACATGGACGTTCCACTTTCATCTTTCTGAGCCTTGATTGTTATTTTATGTGCTATCTTCAGTGGTTAAATTGGAAGACCTGAAGATGCAGCAGAAGATTACAAGTTTCCTTGCAACAGGTGTCATATTAGAAGTTGATTTGGGAGAGTTTGAAAATAAAGGCAAGCAAACTGCAAAACAAAATAGGATGAGTTGAGAGAGAGGTAAGGAAAGAAAAAGGGATCCAATTTCAAAGATTTGCAACATGGAAATTTTGTGGGGTTTATTTTCAAACCTCATAAATTAAGGGGGAAAAAAAAAGTGGAAGGTAATGAACTGAACCTGAGTAGATTGGCTTCTTACATGCAAATGCAGTTGCCTTCTGGCTGTTCAGAGCTCACAGGTTCAGCACCACGTGCACTTGAATAACAGCCAAATCATCTCAGCCTCTAGGAGGTTTGTATAGTCTTGACAACGCATATGCACAATAAGAAAGGGATGGTGCAGAGGAAGAGGTCTTAAATCATCAAGGTTGTAGAGGTTAAAGGGAATTATGAAGCTCACATTTATGAAAAACTTTTTTTTTTTTTAAGCAAGACCAGCATTGCTAAGGAATGAGTTTTAGAGTAGCTGTATATAGACTTTGTTAATGCCTAATAGTACAGTCTCTGCATTTGACTTACCTATCTAGAAAGTTGCTGCTTACGCAGAATTAGTTGGTATCTTTCCTTATTTCCACTTAGCAGGGGAAAAATGAAAACTCATGGTGTGTGGCTTTACCACACCACTGCAAATACAGTTAAGAGTTATGTCTATGTATGTTTTTTATACATATATGTTTGCATTATTGATGGACTGTGCAGAGCTTCTCAACTCCAGGTTCTTGTGCTAAAACAGATGGGATTGTTCTGAATTGAAAACTGCTGTTGTCTGCATTGTTTCTGACACTCTTAAGTGAAGTGGCCTTGAGGATGTGTGTTGGTTAGTAATTGTTGTGAATGTTTTGACTGGTGTTTGAGTTATATGGGATAAAACTTCTCTTGCCTTTGAGTGAATACTTTGATTTCCGAGTTAAGGCCTGTTAATGCTTAGAGTTTGTGAAGCAGAACATTCTTTATCCTAGAGTTGTTCTGTGGATAAATTGAGAATTGATGGTTTGTATCCAATCTATGACCCTGAAAGCAGATAAGAGTATATTGGTGACATTGTATCTCGAGTTCCTGATTGCTACTAGATTGACCTTTTTCTTTTCTTTCTTCTTTTTTTAGGCTGGAGCTCTTGATTTATTGAAGGAGCTTAAGAATATTCCCATGACCCTTGAGTTGTTACAGGTATGATTGTCTTATTGTTCTTATGTTGCAAATACTAACTCCGTAATGGTGAAAGTGGAGCCAGCAAATTTGAAAGAAAGTTGTGCTATTAAAGTAGATTTCTAGGTAGAAAGTCCTTGGAAGCATCAGTTTTGCTATATAGTAAAATAGTCTTAATAATTTAGAACACTTGAGTGTTTTCCTCCACAAGCAAGCTATTAAAACTTATCTTTCAGTTAAGTTGAAAGTGGTGAATTTTGTCATGGACAAAGGGGAAGAGCTGCTTATGAATTTACCTTACATAGAATCTTGCATGCTTTCTCTAATGTGATGTGTTTCCTTCCTTCTGAGGGAGAATGCACCTGATTATAGCCGATACCATCTTTTCTTATGTAGTTAGGTCTAGTGTTGGATTGTAAGTGAGGAGAGGCACAGTTCATAGCTTCAGGCAAATTGTATTTGACACTCCATGCCCCCAACTCTTGACTACTGTATTTCTTAAAGTAATTACTCCTCTTGCTCTTTTACTCTCCTGGGCTGGAGTGACGGAGTGGTACAGTCTCTCCTAGCTGCGTGCATGCTCTCACTAATGTTGCTTATATCTACATTTCTAACACAATAGTTAACATATATTTATAAATTCTTGAAAAAAGTACACTGAGTAAACTTTATTTGCCTGTCAGCTTTCAGTGTTTGTCATCTAATTCATCAATGAATGGCTTTTATTCCAAAGGAACCAGATGTTCCCTATCTGAAAATTTTAAAATGGTAGAGGTAAATCTAAGACCTGATTTGCTGTGGTAGCCACCTAAATTGGAGGAGACTAAAAAGTAGCTTTTTTCTAGGTGGCAATTAATGGTCATAGATAGAAAATTAGCCATAAAATTTAAATCTTAAAAGTGTCAATAGCAATTCTTGATTCATGCATCCTTAGTAATAACTTAGTAGGTTATTGCTAGTACTATTTGCGACAGAAAATAGGAATGTTAAAATGTCACCTTCATGCATGACTGAGCATGGCTGATAGAACTGAGACCATCTCCCTTATGTTCAACGTCCTTCCTTAAAAAAACCCAAACTCAAAACACCACAGGAAAAATGCTTCACACAAAACAAGAACAGAACCTAGAAAAACCCTCTGTTAACCTGATTCTTTGGAATTTCTTTGTGCAGGTCTTAATGCAAAGTATTTGATTAATAATGGGGGGGTTTGCCTTTGAAATGAAAAATCTCTGCTAGTACACGTGCTTTGGTAATTCTGTAAATGCTTCTGAGCAAACCTGTTCTGTTTAATGTGAAGAGTAGGACTAGAATAAGATGCTTTACACAGAACACCAGAACAATTTTACCCAAGAACCATAAGGACCTGAAGAATATACACATAGATAACTGATTCATTTTTTAGTTACAGTAACAACCCTAGTAATCTTATCATTGGAGGAGTACTCTTAGTCTTGCAAAACAAACTCAACTGTCTGCCTTTTAGAGTACTTCTGTGACCCTGACTTAATTTATGTAGGGCTGCATATTAATACTCTCTAGTTTTCTATCCTACTTGAAAGAGGCTTATTTGTTCCCATCCATATGACAAGTACCTGTTATTAGCATGAAATAATACCCACAGTTAAAGATTGTTTTTAATCTATGTTAGAATGGCACCATGTGAGTTTGTAAGATCTCTTCGTGCTGCAGTAGGTCTAAAAGGATCAAGTATTTTAGCATAGTGTGTTCCTTGTGTTAGGACTTAGGAAGTTTTTCTTAAATATCTACTGCTGTGTTCAAAACAGTTCTGCTGCATAAGATTGCATTTAGCAACACGTTTAGACTCAAATTTGCATTATTTTTCTTCAGAGTTTTATAAACACATAAAGTCTGACGTAAACTTTCTGTGTTGGCCTCCCAAGTTTGCTTAGGCAGTGAAGGACTCGGAGCAAGAGTTGAAATGCAGAGTAATCATATGCATTGCTCTGGTAGTGGATTACTAGTGTGCTAGTGTCAGGAAGGGTGGTGATCATGAGAAAGTGGGAGCACTAACTTCCTCTGTGTAGATGCGGGACAGAAGTGAAAAGTGTACTTCCACACCTATTTTCAAGAAATTTTGAAAGCTTGCTGCATTGAGAAAAGCACTACTACCTGATGTGATAGTTTTGTTATTCGTCTGTAATAAAAGAAGCGATGATTTTTTGTGTGACATGACTGCTGCTTCAGTCTGAATTGGTGAGTCCTTTGAACAGTTTACAGGTATGTGGAATAGGGAGGTGCATATCAGTAATCTGGACTTGTGTCTTGCGTCTTTCTTGCCAGATTTCACTGAAAGCTGAAGTGGTTATGGACAATAATATGACTGTGTCGTATCTAACGAGTTTTATGTAAGAGAGCTGATCCTTGCTCAACTAGGCAGGAAGCCAGTAGCCTTCCTGACACATGATTTATCCAGTGGTCTGAATTGCAAATCTGTTTAGCAGCCACACAGTATTAAAGGCATTGTGTCCCTGGTGCTAATTGTGGGTAGTGTGCAGCTAAAGAGCAAGTTCAACAGACAGGCTTTATTTTAACAAACAGGTTTTACTGGAAATTACACACACGTATGCAGAATAAGGTTATGATGTACAGTCCTTGTCAACGGCTTTGTGCCAGTTCAGTGGCAAGCTGGCAGACCTGGGAACCTGGAGTTGGCTGTTCTTCAGCAGTTGATTTGACTCTGCTTTGGTCCACATTGGTAACACCTCTGCTTGTTTCAGTGGTTGCTTTTCTTCCTCAGCTATGTTTCTTACATTTTCTCATTTTTTCTCCTTTAGAAAAGACTTGCTACCACCATATGCTTTGGTTTGCGTTCAGTCATAGAATACTTCTGCTCCCTGTTGCTCATACCCACTGAAGGCTACTTAGCTTACAGCTTGAATGCTTCAGGGGTGAAAATATCTGTCTTATGCCATCTTTGACTGCCTTTACTCCATAAGCAGATGAAAAGTGCTCTAGAATTTGCAGTGGGGAAGAGTGGAGTTTTTCACTTAAAAATGGCTCTCACAAGACCAGCTCCATAGACAAGAAGACTGAGGAAATTTCAAGTGCTGTTAGCTGGTGCATCATTAAAATACTGTCATTTTGAGAATATAACACTGATCTTTTGCAGTTACCCATGTTAGTTAGCAGGCAAATAAATTAGTGGATCATTCCTTCCCCTCTCTTCAGGCAGGCCAGATCAAGTGCTCTATTAAAGGAAACAAATGAACTATTATGTACTGCCTTAAGCAAGCTGGCCATTTAGACAGTTACCATAATCTTTCTTGCTTGTATGATAGAAGAATAAATTAATTTATCCAAATTATGTTATTAGTTTTGGTTTTACTTGAGCTTTTGGGTTTTGCTTACTTGAGTAAGTCTATAAGATTGTGTGTTTTCTCTTTGCTGATGTGCATAGGCTATGCTTGTGCCCAGGTATCAATGGAGGATTGGAGTTTTTTTATAGATACCTTTCTCTCACTCAGATATGGTATTTTATGAATTTTCAAGGACATGTTATTCTTTATTGTGTGAACATAATATTGAAATTAAGTGTTCAAAATTTCAAGAGAATTGTCCAATACTGTTAATCTGAGTGAGCAGAGTACATCTTGAAACACGTTGGTTACAGGTCAGTAACCATCTGTTTTCTTTAATTCAAAAAACGTGTTCAGAGCTGATGCTCAGACCTGAGGTTATGTGATGCATTTTCTTGGCTGAAATAGCTACTGAATATTTCAGTATGTTTCCAGTCATTTAGCACATCCATGGTGTCTCCAAAAGTGTTGTGTGGGTTGTCAGAAGTAATTTACAGGAACAAATCTTTTCCATTTTTAGCGAGCCACAAAGATTTAAATTTTCCTTTAAAGGAGAAGGAAATTTATGATGAACTATTGCAAAAGTAAGTAGAATAATTTATATTTAGTGAGTCCTGTAAATGGTAATGCAAGAAAGCTGCGCATCTTAAGAACAACTGAAAAAATTTAGTCATTGGTCAAAAAATGAAATAATAAAATCCTTATTTGTACTGTTAAATGCTTTTCTCCTCTTGTGAATCTAAAAGTGTGGAAATTTTCTACTTGTTACATGAACGTGTTAGTCATAACTCTTGTGAGATGTTGCTGTTGAGCTAAATTTATGTCCTCATTTTCAAGACTTAAGAGGCGTGAATTGTAAATTACTCTTCTGTTCGCCCTGTAGATGGCAGTAGTGTCAAAGGCTTAAAGCCTTTTGCCGTCTTGGCCTTTTCAGAGAGAGGTAAGCTAGGTCATTCTTTAAAATCTTAGACACAGAGAGTTCTGTTACTATCTAAAGCCAGAACTCTCTGTGCTAAAGATTTTAAAGAATCTCAGTATTGTCACAGTTTTTAAGAAACTAAAATATGCTTACTCCCAACTGGTATTACAACTTCTTCCACAGTCACTGCTAGATGGGACTTCTAAGAGTATGGTGTCAGTGAAGCAGTTAGCAGGCTTCTCATCATACCAAAATATAATTGCAGTCCTTAACCCTCCAGCCCACCAGCAGCGACCCTTCCGCCTCGCTCTTCTGTGATGAAGACAAATGGTAATACTGTTGTATATCAATGTCCGCGTTGTTAAAATAAGTTATGTAAAGGCTTGCAGCATTTCATCCTGCTAAACTAAAAAAATCACAAAGAATAAAAGATACCTAAAAACTATGCTCAAGTACAACTTTATATATGTTTGCTTGTTCAATTATCTTTATGTCACTTTCTATAGTGTATACTTCTATTTCTTTTGCAGTCTACCAGAATTGGAATGTCAGTGAATGCAATACGCAAGCAAAGCACGGATGAAGAGGTTACATCATTAGCAAAATCTCTTATCAAGTCTTGGAAGAAACTGTTAGGTATGGTGAAACAAGCTTCCCTACTCTTGCATGTTTTGACTGTACATAGTCTTGATGCACATCCTTGAGACTGCCTTGCTTCAGATATATATTTCTGCTTCAGTGTAAGTGTTGAAACTTTGCACTGAAGTAACTGATTTTTACTCTTTGACTGTCACTAGTGCATTACTGTGAGAGTATATTGAGACTGGCAAGCAGTAGGAAATCAGCTTCTCTGGTGTGATTCATATCTGAAGTCCCATTGTCTGCAGTTGTGAGTGACTATACTGCAGTACTAAACACTAACAAACCTGTCCTTGACTATTTCCTTTGTCAGCTATAACAAATACTCTGAAGAGCTGGTGCTAAATCTCATAGGGAAGTGTGGAGGCTTTTTTTTTTCCCTCTGAAGTTCAAATTTTTGATACTGCATCTTAGTTTAGGCAAAAAAGTAGGGGGTACTCTCTTTTCCAACAGAATTCTCAGCTTTTGGGAGTGTGCTCGGATGCTGCTCCTTTTGGGGAGTGGGGGACCTGCCTGTTTATTGCTGTTCTTTGACCAAAGAATTTGCTATTTGTCGGTTGAGACAGTAAAAACAGTTGTCTCAATTTTTTTCAACACTTGATTATCTTTAGTCAGTCATATTTTTCTTAATATATTGTTACTTAAAGCTGACTGATGTGTAAGTGTTCAAACGTTGTGAAACGTGGGGAGTGTTACTCCTGCTGAGGACCAGAGTGTGTTCATACTCTAGAAGTCTGGAACGTGTTCCCTGATGGTCACAGTAGGTCAATCTGGGTGTGGGCTACTGCTGAAAGGGGTGGTCCTGGCTTCCCTTCTGCACAGGCGCCTCCTTGGTCCCTCCTGTGCTGCAGCTAATGGCTGAGTGGCTATCCAGGAGACCACAGCTGGGAACTGGCCGATTGGAAATGAATTGTTTTGTTTATTTCTTCTGGCTTAAATTTCAACTATCTTTTTTTTTTTTTTGGTCCACCCTGTTTGCAGTTACTGTTTCCTGCACAGGGATTGCACCAGTAACATAGAGCTGGGGCAAGGTGGACTTTCCTCTTTCATAGCTTGCTAGACTCAGATTATTTTAACACAGTTGGGAGATGCTACCTAAGACTTCTGGCAACAGCAGAAGTCAAACATGTGAGGAACAGGAAAGCAAATAGCAAGTATTTGGCTTTAATCAGAACTGAGTACTTGTTGAGGCAGCGGGTATGTGACCTTTGTTCACAGACTAATTTTTGTTACAGTACAGATATTATTGTGTGTCCATTATTTTGCCAGGTCTAGTATAGTTGTGGTAGTGTACTTATTACATAAAATCAAATTATTTCTGAAAATACAGCACTGCTTGCATTAAAAACTTAAACAGTTAAATTCTTCTTAGTTGCAATGTAGACCTTACAATAAAGCATAGTAAGGCTAATGTTTCGCCTCTTGTATCACTGCTCAGTTGTTCATTAGAACTTAAAATCTCATCAGTGTGAAAGGTAGGGTATAATATGGGTGGGAATCTTACAAAGTACTCTTATTCTGTTTTATTATTAGTTTTGACTTTCTCGGAAGAATACGAAATACCATATGTTGAGCTGCTTGAGAAATCAGTTTCGATTATGCTGGTTATAGTGCATGTAAAATGGTATGGATCAAAGATGGCAGCGGAAGCGGACAGCTGTTAATCGTACCAGGCATTGTACTCAGAGGTCTGAAGTCTTTGTGAGTTATTTTTATAAATGACATATTGAATTTAGGCAAGAATTGCTTACTGTTCAGGCTGCATGTGCTGTTTCAGTTCAATGCTATCAGAAGTTAGTTTTTAGGAGTGCATGGGAAACATGAGAGGAAATCAGAGCGAGTTGTGAATCACCAGATTTTTATGGCTTGACTAGAGCCTTGACAGGTTACCAATGGTTGTTCAGAGGGGTCGGGAGCTGTGCAGCACAGGGCTTGCAGGCCTTGTCTGAAATGACTCACTGGGTGAGCCACAGTGCAAGGTCGCTTGCAGATATCACTGTAAGAACGTTAAACCACACAGCAGAGGTGGTCACAATTAGCATAAGAAACCAAACTTGGCTCTCAGAATAAAACACTGTGCAGTTATAACACGGGATTTGCAAATAAATGTTTTGCCAAGTAGCTGAGTATGTAGAGTATGCCACGCAGATAATGAATCTATGCATACTTGTTTAGGTTGTGAGGAGTGTTTTTTTAATATTAAAAAAGCAACAGAAATTCCTTAAGAAATTTAACCTTCATCTCAAATCATTACTTGCTGAACTGTAGGAGGATACAGTGAAAAAGAATATACAGACCTGTAAGTAAACTTACCTCCAGTAACTTTATGTACTGAACTAAAAATGCAGAATCATTGGACAATAATCTGAAGTGATCATGTGTACCCAGTATTGAAAAGTAAAGATGATGCCACAAACATTTTGAAATGCCTGTTTCAAAGAAGGGCATGCCTGACTAATTTGAAAAGAATGTTTAAGTGTTGATAATACCAGCCAGACTTCACAGAATTGTTTTACTTGGATTATTGTGTTCATAAAATCCTGTGTTATTTTGAACCTGGGTTTGATTCTACTGGAGCGAGCAGGTACAGTCTAGGACTGTCTTACAGGTTAATGCTGTCAGTAGGTGAAGTTGTTCAAGGACATCTAGAAACCTACTGACTTTGATAAAAAAATGTTACTGGCAAAACAAGTTCTTAAATTAGAGTAATACTGTTTAAAAGTGTTGCTTACTATTGATAAGAAGGGTTCATGTCTTTATAAGGCATCAAGTAGAATCAAGTGCAAAAATAATTACAGTAGTTTCATTTTCATATGAAGTATGAGCTGTGGAAATCACCTCCTGTCAAATGTGTATTTGGAATTGTTCCTTGTACTGTTAGTAGATTTATAATTTTTTAGGATTATCAGTGGCAAGATAATAACACAGGATGGAAATTACATCATACTTTGTAAGACAAAGACATACATAGTGAAGAAGTCCATGTGTCATGCTCCTCTGTAACTGATGATTAAAAAAATCTTCTAAAATAGCAAACAATTAATGATTCTGTTGTTTATTTATAGATCTTAGTTATTCTTCCCTCTGATGCTACAACTGGGAGGAAACTGTACTGATCTTACGTTTATGTCTTACTAATTCTTGTAGAGGAATTCCTGACAAGTATAGCTGCTTGTGCATCTCAAGATTATTTTGGTCAGAGTCTGCAAAATGGAGTCTAAATAATTATTAAATATGAGGGTCATTGTTAAATTAATAACCATGTCATTTGATACATGTTTTCATATCTCTTTCCTTTAACTTACTTAATTTGAATATTCAGAAAACTTTCCGTATTCTGGTGGCACTTCTTAATCAGTAACATATAACATCCCACTAAATAAAGTTCTCATGTGCTTCCAGGGAATAACTAGCCACCTTTAAGTAAGGAAAAATTTCTGAAAAAATTCTGGCTTTAAAAATGTTCTTAATTTAAAATTGGATTTATAAATACATAACATTGCATCTTTATATTTTCTAGTTTTTTTCTTGTTACTAGCAAATGTCTAGTGTTGGCTTGTAATATAGTTAGAAAAATCTAAGATGAAGCTGTTAATGGCTTCTAACATTCAAATTAATAATATTACATTAAAATTTTTGTTTTGGTAACAAAACCCACTCTCATGTCATGTTTGACCCTGGAGAGATTATTTCACTGCAGAAGCTATATGAATCTTTCAAAGTAGTTATAGGTACCAGATAGAAATTGCATTGCAGTCATCAAACTTTGACACTCTTATTCCAATGGCTAATAGTAAATTCATGTTACTAGTATGTTCTTTGGATTTGAAAGAAGTATAAATATAAACTAGCTTCTCTTACAAACAACACAGCCTTCAGATTTTCCTACAGCTTTCTAAAACTGTGAAGTTACAGTTTTCAATCCTAAAATTGGTGACAATTTCAGGGTTTTTTTCAGAAAAAAAGATTTTTAAGTTTGAATAGTGGTATGGAGTTTAAAAAAGTCTCTTTAAAGCAGCTTGTAATTTATATAAATATTTAGGATTTTCTGTAGACTTCCTGAGGTGAATCATGTATTGGAATTTTTAAAGATATTTCATCGAAGGGGCATTTTTTTCCCCTTACTTTGTTAGAATTTCTGTGGCTTATAGTTTCCATTAGCTGTCATTCTTACTTTCCATTGGAGTCTGGCCATTGAATGTAAAATAAGTTAATTAGGAGGGACTTTTAATTTGTCAGGGGCATTTCTTTGCTTTCCCGAGAGGATAGTTGAAATGCTGTCTGGCAGGCTGTTAATTGCATTCTGTCAGTAAAATAAGATATTAATGTGTCAGTTTAAGAATTAATACAACTTGACAGTGTATCTCCTCAGTGCTTTCCAATTTATGATCCATAAGAGTGAACAACTTAAACACTTAGGATAATATTGTTTATTTTCAGATTTCTTAAACTAGATTTAACAGAAATATCTAGTGATTAAAGGAATTGTAGTTTTTGAAGACATACTTGCTGAAGATGGTCCAGTTGTCTCAGCTGCTGACAAGTTTGACCTTGATTTGAGACATGCTTGCATAGACTGGTCTACAAGTGTTAGGAGGGGCTGTGCTTTTACCTCTGGCTTTATCTCTGTGCCACATATATACCCTGACCTCCATAAGGGGAAGAAGCCATGGCGATATTGGCAGGTGTTCCCAGGTGCCTGCCTTCTTTGATGAAATGGTGCTGGGCTGAATGAAAGTGTTTGATAAATGAAAATTGGGTGCCAGCCATATCATAGTGGTGTGTATGATGCAAAATAAGCAGAAGATACAGAGGTCAGCTCTGAATTAGATAACTTGTCTGCCAGAAAAAAATGTAAAGGTAAATGGTCTGAAGTAAAGATACCTGTTTGATCCATTAGTTTATCTTAAAACCTCTGACAAAGGTGATCATGTACATACATTATGAAGGTAAGTGAGATTGTATGCATATTTAGAACATTTTTTAAAATCATGTATCATGTAAGCATTTGTTGCCATAGAGAGCAGTCGTGTGAGTATGCATGTTAAAAATGGGACTTGTTTTCTTTTAGTATCATGCACTTCAGGTGTCATAGCAAAGAATTTGTGTGATTCATGTTTATAGCTTCATTTGCTTTCTTAGTGAAATTACTTTTTTATAAATAATAGTTGATGAATTGATACATTTATTGGTATTTTTTTTTAATAACAATCAGACCAAGTACACCATCTACAGAGTTTAATTTTTCTTTTTTTTCTTAAATGGAGACATTTATCAGGGATTGAATACAGTGTTACTAATAGTGGGTGAGCTCTTGAAGGCTGGGGAAATTCTGGAGAAGTATCTTTATGTGCTTTGCTTGTTCCTATACTGTTATGTAAAAAGCATGGGTTTTTTTGTGAAAAGCACTTTTTAAGTGCAGCTGGAGACAGGGTACTAGGTGGGTGCCTCATCTCTGGTCTCCTTTTATGATGATGATCCTTTAGCAAAGTGATATTTGGGTTAGTTTTTAATGTTCCTATTAAAAAACACCAGTACAATAATTTTCTACTCTAGGAAAATTAAAAAAAAAAAGCTCAGTGTTTAAATAAGAGACCTGAATTTGTGTGTTATGTTATGACAAAATTCCTCTGAGAAGTGTGGGGATGGGGCTCTTCTGGAAATAAGGATACTTTTAGATGCTTAAGCAAGGATTTACATGCCTGGTTCTAGGCATCTTTGTGTGCAAGATGGAGCATTAACAGATTTCCTTCCTTTGCTTGATCTGTTTTTAATGATTTATAAAGTTTTTAATATATGCTTATTCCAATAACATAGTCTGCGAATTTAGAAGTGTAATGGCAGCTTTAAAAGGGTTCAGAAAGAAGAATTCACAAAACCTTACAGTGCGTGATACCAATCTCAGTAGACTTTCTCAGTGGATAGTGGAGAGGCAGCCTTTCTAGAGAGCAAATCAAAGCAGGAACACAATTTAGCTGTTCTGAAATCCTCTTTACAATAAAAGGGTTTATGTGTTCTTGCTATGCTACAGTTAAATGTGTGATTGCCCTTTTTCATAAAGACTTATATCTTTATAAAATCATAGCAAAACACAGGCTGTATGGGAAAGGCAAATTCAAATATATTTAAACGCTAAGGCAAATAATTTAAGACCTATCACAGAAAATACTGTCTGTGTGTCTGGAAAATCCTTCAAAAATATGAAAATTATATTTTGGCAACTCTGCTAGCTTTCACAATGTAATTAGAAAGAATGGCATGTCCATCAAGTCCAGAGACTTGATGCAGTAACTAAGAAGTTACTGTGTACCTACTGCAGCAGTGTAGGCAAAAAAAAATCATAAAAGTCTACGTTTTCATCATGTCTTCCCTGCCAGTTTAAGCAGATGTTGGATGTGACTCGAAGAATCTGAGGTGTTGTCATGTTTTCATTTTGCTGGGTTTTGGAAGGTGTTGGGGAGTGGAAGGGCTGTACTGTGAAAGAGGGTCGAAGCAGAGAGTGGGAGCTGACAGCATTTCCAGCTGGTTCAGGAGAAATCATGAAAGATATTTTACCACTGCTTTAAATCAGTTACTGTTCCTGGGTAGAAGACAGTTTCTCATGTTTTGTATTTCCAGATGGACCTTCAACTGATAAAGATTCTGAAGAAAAGAAAAAGGAGCCTGCATCTTCCTCACAAAACAGCCCTGAAGCCAGAGAAGAAAGGTGCTTACTTCTTCATGATTGTGCAAATAATCTAAGTTAACATTAAACTATTTGGTCCGAATTTGTCATATTAGAGACAGCTACCATGTTCTTTCCTGAAAGACATAGAGTTTTCTACAAGAAATGGTGTTAGGGAAGTAAATTGTGCTGCTGTTGACATGAAAAAAAATAAAATGAAAGCCCTAAGTCAAGATAACAGCCAGATGAGTTTATTGTTTATTCCATCTGTTACTCTCTCAGGTCTAGCACCAATCTTTGAGAACTGTAAAAAAACTTTCAGTCTCAACTTTGTGGTAATTACATATGCTGGAGGTTTAGAATGCTTCTTTTGTCTGTTAGCTTTTATGTTTAATGAACAATCTGCATTTCTTTTGGTAAACGTAAAATACTTTATCAGAAGAAGGATAAAGCCCATTTCTTCTATACATTCTGGATTTGAGTGAATCTGTTTTCAGCAGCCATTTTCAAATTGAAATTTTGCCTCTAACTATATGTCCATATGGAAGCTGAAAATTTAGTTTACAGTTTGCAAAACTACATTAATTGGAGAGGGGAGGGATTGTGACCCTTCAATAGGGTAAGCAGATTGTGTGCAGTGCATTTGCTGCAGAGTGAATGTGTCTTCACTGTTTTTTAAAGTGAAATTCTGTGGGAGGAAACAAAAGATTTCATGTTAATGTAAAGAACTGAGAATTAAAGCTTATATGCCACGTAATGGAGTGAAATACCTGCTGTGACTCTATTGTGTGGAATACCCTAGTGAATAGTCTAAATACACTTTAAAAATTGTATTGACTCGAGAGCTATAAGTAACGTTAAAATGGTGGCACGTGTTCTAATTTTGGAATACCATCAAATGGATATAACAAAAGACCTGTGTTTTGCCCAGAAATAAAGTTATTTGAAGAAAGGAAAGAACGTTAATATTGGTTTTCTTTTTGCCTTTTTTTAGCAGTTCAAGTAGCAATTCCAGCAGCAGGAAGGAGGAGGGTAGTGCTCCCTCAAATTCTTTCATCCCTTCTTTTCCCCGAGCTCCAAGCACTTCAGACTCTGTACGAGTGAAATGTAGAGAAATGCTCTCTGCAGCTCTCAGAACAGGAGGTGAGCTTTGTAAACTGTATTTTCAATGTCTGTTTTCTTCTCCTCTATTTCTGTCCTTCCCAGTCCACTTTTCTCCTTTCCTGCAGGGTGGAATAAACCCTCTTTATGTGTGTTTGTGTGCATATGTCCATAGACCCATTCATCCAATTGCAAGTAATGAGTAACCTTGACAGCATGGGCATGTATCAAAAAACATTTTTGTTGCTGATGATACAGGACATTTTGTGGCTCAGTTCATGTGATAACTTGCAGAGAGGGCAGCTTCTTTTTGGGAAGATTATTGCCTCCTTTAATGCCTCATTTAAATATTTTTGTGGAAGCCGCTATTTTATTTGTCTTTCAGTCTTTTTAACTGGGAGAGTGCCATTATATACATGACTGCCTTTCTTACACCAGAAGTTCTGGGGACCTTAAGATTTTGGTTTTTGAACACTACCTTTCTGTTTTATTCTTGACATTTCATCCAGATACTTGGAATAAGAGAGTCTTGCATTGCTTTTATCTTCATACCTTTTGGGCATCTGTAAATTCCTTGATTGTTTTAATTTTTTTTTTTTCATCTCTCATACACTTTGGGTGTCTTTAAACTGACAAATTAAATGATATACTAGATAAGGAGCAAACTGAAAGGTGGACTTCTCAGAATTATCTAATTTTTTCTGGAGGGTCATTCTCTTCTACGAAACTTATGACTCAGCTTCTGTTTCTCTGTTCTTTGCTTGATGTAACTTGACCTAGTGTAAGTAGACTTCTGAATCATCTGTGTTTACTGCTTTCACTCTTTTATTCTTTCTTTTAATTCATATAAATTCAGATAGAGACAACAAAGAAAGCTGACTAAATACCATGAATATGTGGTCCTCTGCATATGTAGTTCATAGACTTGCAAAGCAATTTGTGACTAGAAAGTTGCATATAGCATCTTAGAATTCAGAATTCTATGTAGTCTTAATTTTGGCTAGTTTTCCACAAATCATTGTTTTGTGTTGCTTTCTACAGCATGCATAAACTGATCATCCACAGTCAAAAAATAAGGTTGTTTTCTGATTTTATGGCCTTCGGCATGAGATCGAAGGGGAAATGGTGTTTGAATTACCCATTGAAGCATGCCCATGTTGAAATGAGGAGGAAAACACTGTCTCTAATTTGTCCTTAAGCTGTCTTGGAAAGGCAGCTGTCTTTGTAAGAGTTTTGGTCAGAAACAGTAGGCAATTATCTTGAGACATCTTAGTTCAAGTGTTGCATTGTCTTCGAGACTGCCATGGTTCATTTCTTCTAATCTACATGTTTTAGGACACATTTCTGCTTTGAACTTTTAAAAAATAATAATATTGTTTATGTTCCTCAATTACTATGTTTCTAATAAAATCTTCCTCTTGCTTGCATGCAAAACATTTATTTGCTTATTCTTGTATTGTGTTGACTGAAACAATTGATTAAGCACAATATAAAATGTTTCCTTTTTACAATAGTCTATTCTATGCACAGATACGCTATGGAGATGGGTATTTGCCAAGCCTATTAGAGTATTTTAAATTTTTATGTATAGCAATTATTTTTTGTTTCTACTTGTGTTTGCAACTAGATGTCTGGTTTTGTGAAAGGTTTTTAACTTTTTTAAACTTCTGTTGTGCTTCTTTTCACCTACTGTTGTTCTTCCAGTTAGTAAGTTTTGAAAGGATAAATAAATATGCAGTAAATTAAACTTACCTATACAGAAAGAAGACTCACTGCAGGTATTGCATAATTTGCTGAGTTTCAGACTGCTGAACCGGCTCTCAGGGAAATAGAACACTGAGAGTGTCAGGTTGCTAATATTTTTATATTTGTTTTCCTCAGATGATTACATTGCTATTGGTGCTGATGAAGAAGAGCTGGGTTCTCAGATTGAAGAAGATATCCTTTTTTGTATATCTGTGTGCTCTAGAACAGGAGTTTTTTGAAAATGCTAATACTTTTAAAATTAATTAACTTGGTCTATATATTGAGTATTTTTTATTTTCCTGTCAAATAAAAATAGCAAACTGTGTTCAACACATCAATACATAAATCTAGGGGTTAAAAAAAGAGTCCAGCCAAAATGATTTGCCTTAAAACACATAGCAGTGCGTGTGGGTGAGTGTGTGTGGGGTTTTTTCAGCTCAGTATGTTTTCCTTGAAGCAGCAATCTTACATCTTACTGGAACATTCTTACATAAAGTGCTGGACTCTTCTATGTTATTTAAGAATCTATTCTTGTTAACAGTCTTAATCCTTTTCCAATATCTTCTTTTAATTTTCTACAAGGTTATTTTATTTCTACATGAATTTGGAGTTTTTGAAAGGGTAGTTCTGGTAGCAGTGTTTGAATAGTTCCAGAACAGAGGTCTGGGTTTCTTTTTTCTTCTTTAAATGTGTCAGTGACTTGACGTTGTTTGAATATTTGGTTTAGAAATCAGTTAATTCTCAGTATGAGGTCCAAGAAACTGGGCATAAGCTTATGGGTGATTTTTCACAATTTCAATTGAGATCCTACTACTGAAAAATTCAAGTTTCACTGACCATGTGCTAAATTATGATTAGGCTTCAGAAGGACATGAAGTCTGCTGTGTTGAACAAGAAAGTTACTGCTGGTTGGGGTGGAGGGGAAGCCTTGATCAAGAGCAGAGAAGTACGTTGCTTTAGAAAAGTTGCCCCCCCAGAGTGAATTCTTTATAGTGCTCTGTTTTATTTGTTAATGTTTTGTTCCTTAAATCCAAAGCACCTATTTTTCAAGAATTAAAAAACACTGATATGAAATACAAAAACAGAGTACGAAGTAGAATAGCGAATCTCAAGGATGCAAAAAACCCTAACCTAAGGAAAAATGTATTATGTGGAAACATTCCTCCTGACAAGTTTGCCAAAATGACAGCAGAGGTAAGTAAAGCATAGTTCTTGAACTGTTTTCCTATTGGATTTACATCCTGGCCTGTATTTACTAGCCATAAAAGCTGCCCACACTTCTGAAAGACTGTGGCTTGTTTGTGGCTTGCGCAGTCGGAATTACAGGGTTTTGTTGGGGCAGATACCATGAAAGTGGTGTCTGGTATTGGATCCTAAATGTGTGATTTTTGTCTGTAAGTCAGGAGGCAGGTAAGCTATCGCTTGTGACTTTCCTGAAACGTGGAATGTTGTGATGTTTTAAAAGGCTACCTGTTACGCTGGTGGTGGTGTTTTAAGTGTAGGAAGATGTAAATATGCCTGGCTAGTGACTCCAAGCTGCTTATCCATTCATGTTTCCTGATATCTGTTAGCCTGTCTTGCCATTTGTTTTTCAAATGCTAACCTCTGCTGTTACACTCCTGTGCAAGGTATTGCTCTGTGGTTTCAAGGATCTGTTCATTCTCCTGTTGGCGTTTTCAGTGTTTATTTAAAACTTACCTATATCTTGAATACTCCAAGTGATTTTGAAGGAAACTCATAATAATAAATAGAAAAAGCCATAAATGACAGGGGAGAGAAGCTAGGAGAATTATCCTTTAATTCAAAGCAAACTTAAAGTGATTGAAAGAACATTTTGGACACTTGAATAAAAATTCCCATTCAGATGATATGTGTCTTTGCAAATCAAAATAAACTTGGAAAGTCAAATGAAAAATTAGATTTTATGGCAGAGAAAAAGGAAAGTGCTGTTAACATCGTGTTTCAGTTTTGTAGTTCTGCGTCTATATGTTGGATTCCACCCCCTCAAATCAGGTACAAAGGAAACTGAAGGAAATTAAATTTATGATCAACTAATGAAAATCGTGATTCTTTCAAAAGAATTTTTGTTGTGGTGGGTTTTTTTGGTTGGTTGGGCGTTTTTTGAGAAAAGTGGAACAAATTATTTTCTAGATTACTAGACATTGTGGAGATCCTGCACACTTAGAAGTATTTCAAAGGAAAAAGAAAATTGGTGATTCTGAACTCTTTGGTTAGTGTTTTGAAACTAAGTGTATATGATTTCTGATTACATATGGTAAATTATGGCTGTACTGTATTTTGCAGTACAAATATGGAAATAGTCAAAATGGTGTTGATTTTTTCCTGTAATAATTGTATATAGGCCAATAAGGTAATTATCCAAGGATCGAACCTAGAGAGAGGATCTTTTTTGTCTCTGAAGAACTTCTGAGTCCTCTACTCTTCTTTCATATTTCTGAACTTCAGAAATGCATTTGCATAGAAGTGTTTTTAGATGTTTGACGTTGTAACTTCTATTGATTTTTTTTTCCTAGCCACATAAAAAGAACATTTTTAACTTCTTGTAGCTTCTGTGCTGTGAAATATTCCAACTTAAGTCTTGTAAAATTAAAAACGTGTAGAATTTATTGCCTTCCAGTAGAGCGGTTGCTTATGGATTTTCAGTAAAAAATGGTATTGGCTCGCACAGTGGTAACTTGTTTTAAAGATAAAACTCTCTACTAAACTCTGCCTGCTCTTTGTCCCTAACAGGAAATGGCAAGTGATGAGCTGAAAGAAATGCGCAAAAATCTGACCAAAGAAGCTATCAGAGAGCACCAGATGGCTAAAACAGGAGGTACCCAAACGGATCTGTTTACATGCAGCAAATGCAAAAAGAAGAACTGTACATACACCCAGGTGCGTGGTTATTCAGACTCTTCCTTTTCCTTTTTAAAGCTTAAGTCCTATATAGAAGATTGTCAGAGAAAAAAATTGGAATTACAAAATGAGCTTTTAACAAGATGCTGGTAAATTGCAAGATGTGAAGGTAGCTGGATGTACTTAGGTGTGCTTACATAAAGAGTGTTTATTTTAGTTATTTGCCAAAGATTTTATGTAAATCCAAGCAGAGTATCGATATAGATTGAAACTTCCATTTCTTTGCAATGCTGAGTTTTTTGCTAATTCTTCTTATCACATGTTATTAATACATTTTTATGTGTAGGAGAGATAATGTTTATAATGTGTGTAAACTTTTTTTTACTAAGGGACTAAATAGAAAATTATATATATGTATATACACATATATATATTTAATGTGCCATTTTATTAACCCTGATTTACAGTCATTCCTACAACTGCAAAAAGTGGGGTTTTAATTTAATAGTGCTTCAGGGAATGTAATTTTCATCATAGGATCAGCTGCGTTTATTATTTAATATTGTGTTTGAGATGGTTTAAGTAGAAAGCTGTTTTTGAATCATTAGGCTTCTAAGCCTTTACATTGGTAAATATATGTAAAGCTGTACTGAACATGTATTCATAGTGCACAGTCTTTTCCTAGAAATACGTGTACAGTTTCAGTGCCAAAATTGGTATTTGAGTAGTCTAAATCTCAAAATCTAAGTTTATGATGGCTTTATAGTTAGGGAAAAAAAAACAGTTTCCATTGATGCATAAAGTTATAAAGTTAACTTGTATTTTTATGAATATTTTCTTCCTTAATGTTGAACTTTGATTTAAACATTTACATTGAACACACACTAACAGAAGTTGAAGATACTAATTTTTCTTTTCCGCTCTGGCTCTTGCCTTTGCCGAAGGTTCAAACCCGCAGTGCTGATGAACCCATGACAACATTTGTTGTCTGTAATGAATGTGGAAACAGATGGAAGGTAAGACTGTTAGACTGCTCTGCATATTTGATAGCAGGCAGCCACGCTCTGTGGATAATTTTGGTTTAAAGGAAATATGACAGATGACTTTCTGTTGACTTTTAGTAATTTCTTAGCCCATTAATGATATTACATGTTGATATTGCAAAATACCTATAAATTAAAAATGTATTTTTGACTGAAGTGTGAGATCACACAAATTGGGCAATGGCAAAGGGCGAGAGAAGTCAGGATGTTGACCTAGTCCTTGCAAGATTTGCCATACGAAGTAGTGACAAATTAGTTACTGTTTGTTTTCTCTTTCTTCACCCAAAGATCTTCTAACAGGTTTTAATCTCTGCATTGATGAGTGCAATAGCCCTTCTTAGACTTTTTGTTGTTGTTTTCTCTGGTTTTTGCTGCTCTGGAGAGGAGAGAATTAAAAAAAAGATATGACTCCTACCGTATTCCTGTGTCAGCATAAGTGTAGGGCAGTGATAACTTGATTTAATTTTTTTTAAAGTTCAGGAAATGGGAATTTATAAAGCTTCTGAGGAACTCTGGTAGTCCAGTTAAGTAGAGAAACATTGAACTGAAGGCCTGTGATATTTACAATTTAAGATGTGATAGCATGCAATCAGAAGCATGATGCTCTCATTCTGTTCTTTTTCTGTGTTAAGAACACTGCAGCTCTGCAGAGCCATGGCATGGCATACATTAAGATTGTTGCATAAAAAGATAGTTTGTCTTGTTTTACATACCTTTTTACTGAATATTGTTCAAATCTATTCCAAGATATCCAAATAATATATAAAGTTTAGAAATTGTTAGATTGGAACCTGGAAGAGTTTGTTTGTCCTTAAACCTTCCATAATGTGGCAGTCACAGAAATGTCTGTATACAGATGCCTGAGTGAAGGAATAGTTACGATATAAGTAAATGCTTTAACTAGTAATTTCCGTATCCTAAGTATGGTGGTGTATTTCTGTTTATTCTTGCAAAGATTTAGAACTAAGCTGTATGAAGATCTCATTAAAAATTCTTTTCTTTTGACAGTTCTGTTAGAAGAAGAAATTGTCAAGACATCTGGACCAGTATGAAAAAGGATTTTGTAATTAGCTTTAAAAACTAGGCTAAGCATCTAGCTTCCTGCAAATGAGAGGGGTTTTTGGTTTTGGTTTTTTTTTTTTTTTTAAAGCAGCAGACATGCCTGAAGTTAGCCTTTGTTTTGACACAACCATCATTTCCTTAAATGCCTTCCTATAGCTGATAGTCAGTAGGGCCAGGTTGCTCAATTGTATGGTGAATTTTAAAATATTTTTTCATTTTTATAAGTAAGTTGACATTAAACTTTTACCAATTAAACATTTTGGTAATTGTCTTGTTTTTTTTTCTAACTCTGTGAATAATATACTGTATTTTTTGTGTTCTGAAATAGACAGGCTCCTCCCAGGTGTATTTTACCTCTCCACATTTGTTCAGTTGTAAGGATGGAATTTGTTTCTTGCTGCTGCATTCACTAGCTTTGCAAAGAAAAAAGTTATATAAGTTCCTCATTACATTAAACTCATTTGTTACCTAAATCACAGTTTAGTTAACTCTCTAGCTTGTATGTACTGTTTCTGGACTAGGATGAAATTTGTGGTCATGGAGTTTGAAAATTTATTAGTGGATATGATGACCTCTTTTGCAGTGGTTGGTTAAGCTTGTTTATGTAACTAGCTTCGATCAGTGCAACATATTTTATCACCCAAAGCATGTATTTTACATTCTATCAGTAGGTATTATTTCTAGGAATGTCCTAAAATAGTCAGTCAAATCTGATTTGAATATTCAGTCTTGTTTAATGTGCTTGACAACCAGATTGGGTCTAGGCTTTGTAAATAAGCAAAGGCATTGTGTTGTAGACTGTCCTAATAACACCAGCTAACCAATTCATTACATTATAAACTGGCTGGGAAGGTAATATGATGTTGCCTTTATATAAATGACATTGATTTTGTTCATGAACTGAATTTTGAGATGTAGGGTATCTGATGTCAACCATAGACTTGCCGGTGGAGATTATTAAGGTTACAGTCTTTTCCATATGTACAATTGTATAAATACTACTTTTTTAGAATTTGATTTTTAACAGTGCACATGTTTAGAAGTACTTTCAAATGTGTTTGGAGGAAGGGATAGAAGGAAAAACATGTCAACATCTTTACAAGAGATTAACTTCTCTCATTATACCCAATTTTATTTTACTTAATTTATTGAGGAGGTCTATTCTGGCAATGTATGAAGTATTCCTGGGGGATGGGAAGAGAATGTGCAGATCCTTAACTGTAAAGGGAAAACAAGATTTTCTATGTTGAATATGTTTTGTGCGATGTAATGAATGAATTGGAAATACTGTGATGACATTTCAGCTTTATGAGACAAGAGCTGTTTGGGAAATACTTTATAGAGCAAGCTTTTCCAGTCAGCTTGTGCAAGGAAGGAAACATGGCTTTTCTGCTGAAGGGAAAAATGATTAAAATAGAAGTTCTGCTACAAACATTTTTCTAGGCAGAAAATTGCTCAGCATTTAAAGTTTCATGCATAACTTTTTATATATAAACATTTTAACTCATATTAATGCCTTTCAGAAAACATTGTTTTTTGCTACTTAACAGCATGAGTTTTAGTCTGTGTGTAAATCCTTTGGCAGGATTGCTTTCTAGGAATGGCTTAAAGATGCACAACTGATTTTTTTTTTTTTCAAGTTGTTTAGAACTACAAAATAATGACAGACATTTACTATCAGAGTGCTTTGTTTAGGGACCTTTTTAAAGGAAGAAGTAAAAAAAAGTGTTAAAATGATTGCAGATTGGATGCCAAGTAGACCTAAATTTCCACAGCTTTCACAACACATTTACACGTGGCAGGTACAGGTTGATTTGCATACCTTCCTTATGCTACGTGTCCTTTAATCTTTATGCCTGATTGTAACACTAGGAGAAATATCTTTTGAGAAAACATCGTAATTGTATTTCTGTACTCACCTAGTTGTATCTGGACTTTATTAAAAGAACTGGAACTGTGATAGCGCTTTCTGTAATGTAGGTGTATCCAGGTAGGGGTTAAAATAAAATATGGTTTCAACTTATGTTAGCTTACGCTTGAGCAGCAGCCTTCACCCTTCCCTCTCCTGTCCCCAGGGTAAAAGAACACTTTCTTTAGCCCAGTGAAAGATGGAGTCCAAGAACTAGATCCAAAAATATATCTATTCTATTCATGCTTTATTTTGGTTAACCAAATCCAAAAATAAACCCCTCCAATAGTGAGCTTTGAATGCACCTCTGTTCAATAATTGCTGCAGTTTTCCCAGCTGTCTGAGGTTGCCCTCCTTTATTGGAGAGGGTGCAAAATCTGAAGGATGTATGGGAGAAGGATGCAGAGGTGGGACTGGAACTTTATGTAGTCGAGCCTTTAGAATACATATATGTATGATTTGTTTTTCTTTGTTTGTATTGTGCTAATTACTTTGGAATTTAAAGGTCACTGTAAAGCACAATATGTTGGCTGAAGGAGCCCATGCAATTTTAATAGTGCTTAGCAGGCTGGTGAAAAGAACAGTCTTTAAGAGTATGAACGTTCTGTGGGAGTTACTGCTTTGTGATGTGCAGACATTGAAGAAAGAATGTCAGTGGACTGGAAAGTTGTTAGAGCTTAATGATATCCTGCAGTTAGATAAATGCCAAGGCAAACCAACCATGCTTATTTTCAAGCTAGGATAAATTGATTTTGTGATAATTTCTTACTTGATTAATTATAAATAATATCCTATGTCAATAAAATTATTTTCTTCTGCTCTTCATGTAACAGCTTGTCTATGGTAATTTCTCCCTTTCAGTGCACCTCTGAGAACTTTGTGCATCATGAGCAAGTATATAATAATGAAATGCAGTTAAAAACCTGTCTTTGTGGGTGGGTTTTTTGTTTTCCTCTTCCCCCTCCTTTTACCACTTCCATGCCTTCAATTAAATTAACATTTAAACTAATTAAATTTAAATTAATTAAACCCAACATTAACCAACCTCGAAAGAGCAAGATATTTAGGGGAGTGGTTGTTTGGGTTTTTAGAAGATACTCTCAGGAAATCTAAATCTACATTCTGCCATTGATGTTGGGTGCAAACTTAAGCCTAAAACACAGCATTAAAACGTTTTCTTTCTTTTTCTTGCAGAATAATAGAATGTATTGGTTGATATGAAGTGTGAGTGTTTGGTCTGTCAGCTTTTAGTGAAGTATCTTTGCAGGGAGGAGAGAAAACTTAAATCTTCCATTTCATGAGATGGCATGCTTTGAAGTTCGTGTGGTGTAGGCATATGATCTTTCCAGTAAGCTGAATTTGACCTAGTTAAACTTCATTTGTCAACTTAGAGTTTTAGAGCACTCTTACCCACTCTGATTAAAACTACAGCATCTTCAGTTTGGCTGCAAGCTCCCCATGAATACTGCCTTATGAAGACATCTAATTTGTTTTGTTGAAATTACTAGCTATCATGTAATACTTCATGTAAGATGAGATTGTATTGATAGTGCTTTGGGTGTGTTTAATAAAAATTCAGCTGAGATAACCAGCATTGATAGGCTAAGCAGTGGCAAACACAAACTGAACTGTGTCTTAAGTTGTATATAGAAGGGTTTCCTTTTAATTTAACCATGCAGCGTTGTATTACAGAGGGCCAAAGCACTTTGATTTGATCTCTTTCTAGGGTTTTTTTGTTTACTTTTTTTTGCTGATGTGTTGAATAATGTTTTGTTGTTGAAAGATGACCAAAACCGGTCATGAAATCACAGACCGATTTGGGTTGGAATGAACCTTAACCTAGTATCAACCCCGCTGCCATGGGCAGGAACACCTCCCGCTAGACCAGGTTGCTCAGTGTCCCATCCAACCTGGCCTTGATCCGGTCTGTAGTATTCTTAACTTGCCATATAGGGGGTCTTCTGTGGTGCTGTGTAATGAAAAAAATCTCATTGTTACATGTTTAATAATGCAAATGCAGGAAGGGGAGAACATGTCTCCTGCCAAGTGTATTGAGGAAACAATTAAATTGATCTCTTAAATTCTATTTTGTTATTCCCGTTTGTGTTTTTTAGAGAAAGTCCCCATTTTATACTACCCATAGTTCTGGAATAAGGCAAACAATAAGTTACAGTACACATCATTGAACTATTCCTGTCTGGTTCTCTCTTTCTAGGGAGAACTGTTCTTTTTTCTTTCTGTTTCCCATATTTCTTTTCCTAACTATATGTGTCATTTGATTAATTTAAATAAATATGTAGGAAAAAAATACAATTCAATGGAAATCCATTATAAACTCCAGAGTTTAATATAGCGAAATGGTAGTGAATCTTGTAATTTAAGAGAAAAAAGACATTTTTTCTCTTTCTTCCTAGTATTTCTAGTGTTTACTGATTTAGAGATGTGATGAGAAATCAAGTGTAATGCTTTGGGGATACTGTAAATGAGCATGGTTTATTACTGGATAGGGCTGATGCTGTCAGACACTCTGAAATAGTGCTGTGTCAGAACACAATAGTTCAAGCTTCCTGTTTTCATTAATTAAATTGTGTATCTGTAATAGAAACTGTACAAGATCTGCCAGATGATGGGAGAATTTAATATGTACAAAACCAAGATGGCTGATACTGCCATCCCCTCAGGAGTGAATAGTGAAGGATTTTACATATACCTACTGAGGGAAGAGAAGAATATGTGACAATACTTGTGCTTTATTTTGGAATTTGAATGCCCAGACATGTCTTTTTCTGAAGTAAATAATTTAACTTTATAAACATCAACAATACAAACTTAATGGTTTCAGCATGTTCTAGTAGTAAAATAACTCTTCAGCAGAAGATTTTTTTATAGGCAGCATTATTTCAACCAGTGACTTTCAAAAACTTGAGATTGCTGTGCCAATTTCCGTTAGCACACGGTGCATTCATTAAATATACCAAAACAAATGGAGTGTACCTATGCCAGATATGATTGTATGAGTAACCCAGTGTTGACAGTAATATCTTTACTTTGGTCACAGTGTGGATGGAGCAACTGGTTTGGTTTTCAAGACAATTCTAGCACTCCACTTAAAAATTAATTTTACTTTTCATGCTCAGTTGGCATTTGTACATCAGACATACATTGTAACAATTTTGCATCCAAATTGTGTGCTGTGTTTGAAAAAATACTGCATCTTTTGAACAACAACATTTTGTCATTTGCTTCATTTCCTTTTGCAAAATAACACTGAATTTGATCAGAAACTGTATTTAGCTAATTGTGACAGAGCCTGTCAGTGTGTATTTAAATTATTCAGTCTTTAGTAAAACTTGCCTGAGTTATTTTCAGGTAGATATCTGATTAAATTCCCTGTGGATTTGTGTAGCCCAGAGTTCCGTTTGTTTTAAAATAAATACATTTAAGAAAAAATTCTATGCTTCAATGGGTTTTTCAGATAAGGACCGAAGCAAGTCCTTATAAATAGCAGAGTTCATGAACCGTGGGTAAGAGTCTCTGTGCATTAAGGTATAGATTTGAAGCTGTGCATCATCAAAGGTGTGTTGTGAGGGTTCCAGCATATTTCGGTTAATAACTTCTCTTACTCTGGAGTCCAGACTGACCTGTGTATTAAAATAGAAAGTCATGTAAATAGTAGTGGTGAATAGTACAGGTGGGGTTTTAGGTTTCTTTTATCGGTTGAAAAAGCTGGTTTTTTAACCACTTCCGCTGGTGTCCTCCAAGACTGTAAAAACTGCTAAATATACTTAGGCAAAGAATGACAGTGTTAAAATTTGGAAGTAGTAATATCTTGAGTATGGATAGAGAAATGTCCTCACTGAGATATTATTTGAATAAGGTTGCCTGCAATCCCATTATTACTGAAACCTGAGAGAGCGGTGGGTTATTTCCAGACCAACTTCCTGCTCTGTGGTAGAGAGAATTTGTAATTTTTTGTGATGGTTCATTTCCTGGAGAGTTAGTGCTGTTGTAAAGAGACTGAATTTGGAATAAGCAGTATGACGCAGACGGAAAATGTAACCTGGGAAGCTGTCACTTAATCAAATTCCTGTTAAAAAGCCGGGTGAATTGATGCAAACCACAAGTATGGCTATGTAGTGATTCCATGCAACATACAAGTAATGTAACTTTTTTCTACAAGGCTCTACTGTCTGTAGAAAGACATTAGCATTACAGGAATAGACTGACTGGATTTAAACAACATTTTTACAAGTACATAAGTATAGCTAGCACCACAATTAAGTTACAGAATATTGGAGGGTTTAAAATTCTAGCCTGCTTGGCAGGAATATATTCAAACTGAACTGAGGTGTCTTTGAAACTTGACACATTTGCTAACAGCAAGGTGACAAGTAATTTTGAAAATTTTGGGGAAGTCATTGTGTTTGTTCTTGCCGTATTTTGTCAGCTGCTCTTTGAGCAATTTGTGCTTTGCAAATAACACTTTATTTGTGGTTACTGTGCTTTTGGAGAGACGCATACACCCCCTTCCTACTGCAATGAGAAAAGACACTGGTTTGTCCAACAAATAAAATTTAAGTTGAGCAAGGATAGCATGATCATCTGCGTATTTGTGCCTCAAACTAAAAATTCTATGTCAGCATGCCAGAGTAGCATAGGAAGCGCTTTCTTACAATCAGTGAATGTAGTTCTGACCATTTCACCTCACCTCATTTCACCTCCCCTAAATCTCTACTTGATGGAACTGGAATGTGGGGAGGGGAAAAAGTTCTCCCTGAGTACTGGTGTAGCTTTAAACAAGTTAAAACTAGCTGTGCAAAATAACATCAAAGAATGTATTAGGGAAAGTAATATACCTCTTTTGGAGAAAGGATAGAAATATAATCTTCATAAATTAGTCTTGCTTTTTCTTCAATGACACTTTTGTTGGATTCTTGCTTTAGTTCCTCACAGGCCATCCAGAAAAGCATGTTTTCCTCACTGAATTCTGTTCGTAGAAATTCACGAAAAGCATTTCTGCCGGCTGGCGTAAGCATCAACTTGTCAAATGACTGAGCCCAGGCATTTACTTCTTCAAGAGTAGGAGCAGGGCTTGAAGAAGAAGAGCACAAGGAGAGAGAAGTGAATGATTGTTACTCAAGCTATTTGCAGCTGGCAAGAGGTATCTGTCATCATGATGGAACACAATTGTAAGGTTCATGGGGCTCTGATTCCTCACTGGAACTGCCTAAGTGCAAATTCTAGTAAATACGTTTAAAAGGTATTTTTTGAAAGTGTGCTTATCAAAAGCTCTGATGCAGATATTTCCAGTGCTCTGATGCAGAAATAGCACTTTACTGCTCAAATTAATTGCAACAAAGAAGTACCTCTGCAACAGCTAAGCATTTTTTTCTATACCTAATAGTCCATGTTGTCGTAAAAAATTGAATGAAAATATGTATAAATAAGAAATGATTCAGTCTCTCTAAAAGGTACCCACCTGTATATTACCATTTTGCAGGTGCTTTTACCTGTTTGAGCAATTCTGAAGAGACTGTTGCCTGACTCTTGGGAGGATCTGAGCTCCTTTTTATACTTACTACTTTTGTAAGGCTGAGCACTGCCACTCAGCCCTCATTACATAGTTGCTGGGTGGGAACAAGATATATTTTCAAATTATTTCAGAAGAAAGCGAAACTGTTTACAGTGCTGGTTTTGAAGTGGGGGTGAGGTTCCGTGCTGCATATAAACAAAATATTACAGATCAGACCTTTGGAGGTAAAAAAGAAGATAGTAGTTATTTTGGTATTTCAGGTAATTCAGTGTAATTAGTATGGTTTGTTTCATTGTAGCTTGACAGAACACTTAATAAAGACCATACCTTTCCTCACAGTTTGGAATACTCTCTGCTTGGAGTTCATGAGATGTTCTCCTTGCTCTCTCTTCGTCTTGATTCCTAACAGTAAGACTGCAAGGTAGGAAACAAAGTTTTAGTCAACTTTGTGGAGAAAAAGGCTGAACATACACCAGATGCTTTTCCTTTGATATTTTAAAATAAAAAGGCTAAATGGACAGAAGCTAATGATAGCTACATTACTCATATTTATACTCTGACCTTAATTTTACAGTTGCATAAACCTGGCAAACTTGAATGTAGCTAAATGCTGTTTGATGTTGTATCACATAGCTTTCTACAAAGGGATCATAGATCTATAGAATATTTCAAGTTGTAAGGGACCCATAAGGATCATCAGGTCCAATTCCCCATATGTATGTATACACGAGAATATATGTATATGGGATATATATGTATACTTGCATATCCTTAATCACATACCAGATCTATTTTCCATTGATTGTTGTTATACCGTGTATGCTCAATGAAATGTGTTTACTTAAATTAGACTTGATGCACTGGTTTTATGTGAGTTAGATTTCAAGGTAGGTGTTTTTGGATTTGTTTGTTTGTTTTTTTCTCCTTTCTCTTTTTATATCCATAGGGTAAAATGAGGCCCAAGACTCTGGTTTGGAGTGGTGATACTGTGTCACAATAAAGCCAGAGTACAGAAGCTGGATGTAAGTTTCAAGCAAGCTAGAGACTTCTATATGTGATGTTGAAAAGTTGAGCATCTTCCAGAGTTCAGATGTAGATATAGCCAGACTCTGTGGTAATTGATTGCAGCTTTGAGAAAATCCTAGTGTATGCTTCAAAATGTGACACCTGGAGCACAAAGAGTGGCTCTATCATTGCTGAATATAGTTTTGAGTAGGTCTGGCTGGAAGCACTTGTTTGTAGGATTACAAAAAAAAAAAATGTTTGCTGCAATTGCTATGATGACTGAGAGTTTTTGATGTCCCACAGAAGGATGGATAGCTGTCAAATCCTGCTGCTGTCATCCGATGTTCGTTTAGATGCCTCTAGTTTGTAAGAATTTCTTTTGTAGTTGTAGGCGATTCTTTTTCACTTGAAACTGGATTTCAGAAAATACATACTACTTTTTAGGGAATGGAGATGACATTCCAGTACATCTAGGCTGTATCTTAGTGAGAAATGCATGTGCCTGCACACATGCATTCATATAATCTGTAAAGCTGCTTAATCTGTGTCAAGAAGAAAAGGTCCCAGTGAATTTATATGAAGTGGGTCCTGCAGCTGAAATATACCAATGCAGTTGTTTTAAGTTCCAGGAAAATACCCAACTTAATTTCTTAATTTGTATCTTACCTTTCATCCATGCTGATGTTCTAAGTTTTGTTGCCGTAATCCTTAAGAATCTCATTTATCTCTAATAAGATTTTTTGTTAAACCAGTTGATTTTTCTGCCTTCTAAACTCTTGGCTAAACCTTACTATTTACTGGGTATCTTCTGCTTTGTCTACTGTTAGTCCATAATCTGCAGAGATCTGCAGATTATGCCTTTGCCAAGTCAGTCCATGCATTGAAAAAGTAGGGAGGGTTTCCTGTTGGAGAGCAGATACTGCGAACAATTTTTTTGGGAAATATCGGAACCATACATTCAAACTGATGAACTATTTCAATTTACCTTTTCAGAAAAAAAAAAAATAAGTAGTAAAGCTAGTTCTCTATTCTTTTGGATTATATAAGTCTCAAGCATTTACTACCCTTTTTTCTGGCCTTTTTTGAGTATGTGAGGTGATATGTATTCTTCATGTACAACAATAAGTGATGTTCTTGTCAGAGCTGTTTTTGGATTGAGGGGAATCAACATGTCCAAAAGAAAGGATTAAGTCTTCATAGGGTAACTCCCAGAAGGGGAAAAAGACAAAAGAAATAATAAAAGCTTCCCTGAGAGAACACACCATGCTCAGAAAATTACTTACAGACAGGCTCTTTCCCTAGAAATGTACAAGTAAACAATAAAGAGACTAGTGCAATATTGCATCCTCTTGGGATTTGGAAGAGTAATAGTCTGGAGGCTTGAGTTTTGGCTGTAGGAATGAACACAGGCACTGAGCACCCAGCCGAGGAACTCATTTAACTTCATTCTAAATCTACTATTAAGAGTATGCTGAATATTGGATGTTCAGCAGCTCAGCTGCATGACTCATGTAGACTGTTATTTTTATTCTTATTCATAATTTTTCTGTTCCAAGTGCATGGGCTATTTTGAGGAAAGGGTCTATGAATAGAGAATATAAATAGCTTAATTACGGTTTGTTTCACGTTTCTTGCTTCTAGAAAACAATTGTTCTCAGAAAAAAAACCCATCAGGAATTATTTTAAAGCTAAAACAAGTTGTGCTGTTTCAGAGCCTGTATTGGTTTCCCAGATAATTATGAAATGCAAATAAGAGTTTTAAGCATCATGAAATTTGGGTATTTTCACACACCCTATTGAGTAAATTGCTTTCTTTGAATTGTTGGAAAAGTGAGGTGCACAGAAAATGAGCATCCTGGAAAATATCAGATAAAATGACAAAAAAAGCGCTTTATCAACAATTTAAGAGGTAAAATGCAAATTTTATGTACTCTGACTTAGTAGATGTGTCCCATTTTTTCCTTTTATGGAAACACGTTTGTGTAATGAAGCTCTAGACTGAGCCACTTGCAATTGCACTGGGGGGCTGTTGAGATGGCACTGGAATTTGTATGGGATGCTTTAACATAGATGTCATTCTGCAAGGTAGCAGACTCTTATCCTGCACAGGCACAGTACTTTATTTCTCTTTAAACTCCACCTTAGTTTACCTCTGAGCACTTGCTGAAAAGCTTTTTTAGGACCAGAGCCAGACTACTTGGCATTTTGAAAAAAAAACAACCCTCCAGGCAGCCTTTTGTCCTTGCAAAATATGCACTATTTGCATTAGGGAGGGCAGAATTTTGGGTACCTTTGCTCCTGCTGAGATGAGTACCGGTACCAAAGAAACAATCGGCTTGCTCTCCCCTTGCCTTATAATGGTGTTCTCCAAAGCAGTTGCCACGAGATGCTATTGGAAAACAATATTGGTGGAATAGATTCCTAGCTGGGGCTCTAAGGTTATTTATGACTTCTTCCCTTCACCTCAGTGCCAGGTTTGCTTGCTCTGAGGTAGATGTATGGTGGATAGTGAATTTATAAGAAGCACTCTGCTTGCTGTCAGTGTTTTGGTTGAACTCCTGTGGCTGTTTAAGGCTTTATTTCAGTGCAAGTTCTGTCTCACCTATTAAACAGATACAGTATTTTTGATTGTGGGAAGATTTACTTCATTTTTTAATGAAATCACTTGCATCTGAAGGAGCTGGTAAGAAAGTGAAGGTGAACATATCATTAATTTAAGGAATCAAGTGATTCCTTCTCCTCTTTTGCTTTGACTCTCTGATAAATTTTCTTCCTTAACACACTGTAATGGGAGTTCTTTTGAATTATTTCTGCTTAACTCCTCATCTTCAGCAAGTACCCACAATGTTTTAAAGTCTCTGATCCCAAGGATTATCTTCATATGAGTTGCAGGTGCCACGAGTTCGCAGCACTAATTAATGACAACAGATCCAGTTGCCTTTGGGGGGGAAAAAGAACAGTGCTGGGCACCTGGTTATTCATTTTCTGACCTACAAACTCCTCCACCTTCTCCTAACTCCATTTAACACTGTCAGTGCTGCTTGTTAAGTCCCACATCTAAATCTAAAGCTGTGATATATTCTGCTCTCAGGTTTTAGTGGAAGCCTTGGTGAATCTCAATGCTGGGGAGAACCAGTCCTGCACCAGACCTTCCATTATACAGTATTGACAACAAAAGTACAACAGAGATACAGTGGAGATATCTTTTTAAAAAATCTGTTATTTCAGTGGCAGGTGAAAGAAAGAGTAGACTGGAGAAGAAGGTTGTGTCTAGTAGTAGAGATAGTCATCTCTTCTAGACCCAGATTTTCAGAATTATACAGGTGTTTTGTTTGGCATATGTTGTCCTGTACAGTAGCTATGTGTTTGTTCCCTACTATTTTGTTCCCTAGAGGCTTAAAGGAGAGAGGTTACCATGAGCAGCTGCAGCAACAGCACCAACAAAAGCAACAGGCATTGGACCCTCGATTTCCTGTGCTGAGCTGAGCCTGTGCAGCGCCTGGGGTCTCCTGGGTCGTAGACATCTGCCGTTTGCGTATCTCCGTCCTCTCTGATCCCATGGGCTGCAAGACAGCAAAAGAAGTGGGAAGTAAGAAATCTTTTTCTTTCATTTGCTTTAGGAGTCTTACCAAGAAGTGCAGAAGGGCACAGCTCCAAAGGAACTGAAAAACTAAATGCATGATTTTCCCCCATGGAAGTTCTTAGGTGTTGAATCCTTTGGAAGATTCACTCATTTAAGTGCTGTGCTGGAAGGCAAAGGGCTAGCGAATTCCGCACATGGGTGGGAATACAATGAGAAGGGAATGGTGATGCAGAGAACAAAACGTACAAGTGAAGAGCTCTTGGCACAATGGTATATAAGTCTAGGAGTTGAAAAGGTTTTTCTGAAATTTTGACTGTTAGGCCAGTCCTAAGGAAAATGGTACAGAATAAAGGTAGTTAGGGCCTTTTTTCTCTTTTTTTTCCTTTTACTTGATTAGCCAATGCACAGCTCTGACGATGCTTGAGTGAGACACCTGAGCTCTCCTGAAAGAGTGGCCTTTGGTGAATATTGAGGATGTCTCAAACCTGCTGGTTGCCCTTGCAGCAAAGTAGGAAGGGCCAATGCTCACTTGTTCATTGTAGGTCTGACTGCCACAGTTTTTTGAAACATTTTTCTCTCAAAAAGGAATCAAGTGCTTCTGTAAATATGAGGAGAAAACACAACTAGATGATAATAATTACAGTTGACCCCCAACTGAAGACAGCATGAAACAATTTTTAGTGGATGCAGTGGTTGTTTTTTTTCACTGTTCTTGGAACCCTTTTTGGAGGCTGCATTTTGCAGATTGTGCAGAGAATTGGTGTTGATGAAATGACAAGTCCCCTTGAAGTCCCTGTTCCTTTCTGACCTATTTGTCTTAGAGCTTCACATTTGCTCTACAGCATTTAATAATGCTCTCCCTGTTATGCCGAGGGTTGTGCCATATGTAAGTGACAGATTCCTTTTATAGATGAAATGCCAGCTTGTACAAAGATGAGTATGTCTTCACTTTATTTGCATTTAATTTTTGAATGCATAACTAGTCATCCTCCTATGTCACGAGATCCCTTTCTGTGTAGGTTTGTTTCAGGTTGCTAAACCTTCTTTTAAGGCCGTGGCAGTTGTAAGAGAATTAAAATTAGCTGCTACCAAGTTTGAGTTCTTTTTTAAATTGATAATTGAATATTAGACTTGGATCTAATGAGATGAATACTAGGGGGTTAAAAGTTGCCTTTCTAAAATGTTCCGCCAGGTTTAGGAAATACTGTTGTTGTAACTTGAGGGGGAACGTACAGACGTTGTCATGGACTCGACAGAAGTGTCAAGAGAAGAAAGGAGGTTATTTTAGCAGAATGCAGCATTACATTTTGCTGCACTTTGGCTACTAGATGTGGGGGTTTTAATGCTGAATTTCTCTCTGTCTTATAGAGCTTAACAGTTTTTGTATTTGTGAGAACCACCCACTCTCTCAAGAGACAAATGCATGACACGGTGAGCAGAAGATGCACCTGTTTTGCAGGAGGAATAAAATACAAGAACAACAATACAGATAGAAATTATAACCCATTTTGAAACTCTGTAGGCCCAATATGGCAAGCAATGCCTAAATGGCCAGAAATATAAAATCAGAAAAAGAATGTAGCTTCCAACACCTCCGCCAAGAAAAATAAAAATGTGGAAGAATAAATGTGAAATGTAGAATGAATTTGTAGATTCAGGTTTCTTTCCTTCAGAGTTTCAGATTAACAGGAATAGAATGAAACTCTTAAGTATTAATTTCCTTCCAGATACCTATACTTTTTTCAATAGAGGATTTTCACATTTCAGTTAGAAAGTGAAAGCATACTAAGGCATTATTGGAAAGATAATATATCTAGCAATATTTCAGACTGCTTTGGACAGTAAACAATTATTATTGATTGGAAGAATGTAACTTGTGTTCAGACATGCTATTTATATAGCGTAATCCATACACTCTTACTTTTGAGATGTTTTATGTAGATAGTTCACACATTCGTATCTCTAATCCGTAATTGAACTGATGGTTATCTGAGTAGAAAATCTAATTCATCTAATTGAACTGGTGATGGTCTGAGTAGAAATTCTGATTCCTCTTGTCTGGTTTTTTTCCAAGAAGAAAGGTATAGGATGGGGAAAATAGGAAGAATACATTCCTCCTCCCTGCCTCATTCCACTATGACTTGATTCAACATATCTTTTTGGATCCATTCTTACCATTTCAGGTGGTTCTTTGGAATTTTCTTTGACATCTTTAATGAAAGGGGCGAATGTGTAAGTACCTGTGTAGCAAAAATTGCCCAGCAGCATCATATCTTTGTTTCACTTCTGAGTCATAAAGCATCTATGACTTGTGCAGAAAAATTGCAGGAGTTTGTGGTCTTAATCTAGAAAGAGGAACTGAGAAGTGTATTCATCTTCTGTTCAGTAGAAGCTTATGATGTTCTATTACCCTCTCTTTCATCCAGAGATAAATAATGAGTTAGCATGGGCAAAATACAATCTAGGCTCAATGTGATATAATGGCAAGGTAGAGAAGTGAGCAGTGGTGCAGGTTATTACAGGGTTTTAGAAACTCCTTTGGAGCAAATAGTATTAAGACCCTTAGGACAAAACCATATCAAGCTGGTTCAGGTTCACAAAACAAGCAATAAGTGATCCATCCCAGCATTGTTTTAACTTAATTCTTCCCTGCTTTTGTCTTTTTTATTTTTCAAATGCAAGTCTGGCTCTATCATCAAACACATTGTTCTATATACACCTTTTTCTGTGTGAACCAGCTCCTGTGGGGCACATAAGAGTGATTAATCTGCAGAAGTGAATGTCTTGCATCAGGTGTAGGGTTTTTTGATTCATCCTCTAACTAGAATTGCAAAATAAAGTTGTGCTCATGTTTGCAGCATAATTTGTTACAAATGTATAGCCTAGTTTGGTAATTCCAGACACGAGGCCTGAATGGACAGGAAGGCATAGTCTCTGCCTAAGGATATGTCAAAATTTCTTACCTATATTTATAGATATACACGAGCTTTCCAGATTTCTTTGCTTTTCAAAATAATAATAAAAAAATAATAAAAGAAAAGGAAAAAGGAAAAGGTAAACCTGGGAAACCCAAACCTTGCAATTTTGTAGCTGTGCATGTTGATACAACTGCCTCTTTGTTGTTTTTGTAAGCTGCTTCTTGGCTGGAATAGGGGCAAAGGCACAGACACTGAGTTTGTGTAAGTCGTCTAAGGATTCATTTTCAAAGGAGAGTACTAAGTATTAAGGTTATCAGAATATGACTGTACACAGGGAAGTATAATGACCTTGGAAGGCATATGGAAAAAAGTCATAGAGATGAAGCAAATTGTCTGAGATGCAGTGAGCTAATGACAGAGCCATTAGTGGAACACAAAGAGAAAAGCCTTATTTTCTGTATGTAGATGTCTTTCTGCTACTTCTAGTATATCCTGAATGCCACTATGGGACATTAAAGTTTTCCATCACACTTTGCTGCTTCTTGCTGCAACCACCATAGCTGTGTAATGAGCCTTGCCAGGCAACTCCTAGAAGTACTGTTCTGAGCTGTGCTGTGTGCAGCAATGGGTAATATCGACAACTCCAGGGAATATTATTTGTAGGAATTAACAAAATTCCTTGCTTCTTTATAGTACAACTCACATTAGCAACAGTTTAAACAATTGCTTAACTGACTTGTGGACCTGTGGGAACTAAGGTGGTGGGGTTTTTTTTGCCTTCAGTAGACTTCAGGTGCCCAGGGCAAAAAGGAGAGAGGTTTTTTTAAGCCTTCTAGTAAAAAGGTCTTCTATTCATATAATTTTACAGTTGTTAATATGGTACATCAGGTGGTCTGACTGGGTCATGCAGTAAGTGTAAAACCAATTAGAAAATCTAGTACCTGTGCATCAATGATGAGACTCACAATATATTAGTTGAAGAATTATTTACCTCTGGCTCCTGCTGCTATAGCACATGGTACCAGTGATTGGTGACCCCTTCAAGTTTATTATCCCACAGTACTAGGTCAAAGATTACCAACTGTAATCAAAGTGAGTGGAAATGTGAATCCTAATTTTGCAAGAAGGCTTTTCTTACTTTTTAGGTTGATATTGTGGGTGATCAGGTTGTTTTAATAATGAAAAATCTGAATTGTCAACTGCATTTTGATCTAATAGTTTAACTTAACATTGCTAAAGGAAGGAAATATATTGATACATATGTTTAGCTAAAAAGTTTTCTTATCCTGTGAGAATGCCTTCAGCAGACCCACAAATGGTAGAGTGGGGAAGTAACATGAGGCACATGGCTGCCGTTCCCCCCTGCCAGCTGCTTATTTCATAAGGAGTGTAAGAGGTAGGCTAAATTTCTCTTTACAACCTGACTGTGATGCTTAAACTGTGACTCTGTTTACTTAAAACAGTAGTGCAGTGTTGCAAAGAAACACATGTATGGAGCTGATCAGGAAAAACATTAATTGCAGCAATCAGTCGGAAGATTTTGGAGCTTGAGGAACCCTGAGAACTGAAGTGTGCATAAAACTAAGTGCATTCAAGGGTGAAGAAGAGTGTAGAGCAATTATTTGGCAGTAGAACAAAACAGTGCATTTGTGAGGAAACCAAGGTGTACAGCCATCCTCCTACACCTGGCACTGTCAGGCAGATCACTGAAATCTGGTATAGGACTGTTTTTTAGTCAATATGGCATGGAAGTGGGAAAGAACCTGTGATTGAACAGATTTTACCTTCTAGAGAAATTTTATAATGCAGTTAGAAAAGAATTAACTGGGTCCATTTTTTGTAAACATCAGTGCAAATGTTCTTCTATTACCTTATTAGCAGATGAGCACTTTGAAAGTGGCAATTGGTAAATATAGCTCATTGTCATAGCAGCCTCCCAGGACAGTTGCTTATTTGGTAGCTGACACTCTCAGATAAAAACCAAGACAGAGGTGTTCTTTCTAAAGTTTTCAATTTGCTTGGCATGCAATTGGTGTTTAGTTTTAAATGGATTTTTTAATGACCAGTGTCAAGTATTTTCTGTTTCCTTTCCCTGAGCAATCAAATATAAATATGTCCATCAACAAAGAGGATTTTTTCTTTGGAATATCAAGATCTTGTTGTGATGAGAGAAAATTCCATCCTAGTTTGTATTCATTGAATTTTGAAGTATTAATGCTAATTACATATAGTGTGTGTTAATACTGATTTCATGTACATGCATGAAAAATTACATTTTTCAGCTGCTGAAAAACTGTATCACTTCACTATGGACAGTGAAGACAAGGGAATTTATATCAGATATCAGCTGAGGATCTGATTTGGTACTTGTATTTATGCTGCAGAGAAAACTGACTTTGTGTCTTGGATTGGACTTAATACCGACTGGTGCTAAGCAGGGGTGTTCTGAATTGTCAGAATTGCCTTTCTTCCAAATCTGTGTATATATATATATAAATATATATTTAATAAAGAATCCTCCTTCTGCTTCCTGAATGCATTTAAACAGCTGGTTACAGTGAGAGTTTTACTGTATTACTGAAAGTGACTTTTTCTGTCTTACTAAGGGAATACAGCAGTCAATGCGTATCGGTGTGCATAAACTGTTCTCTGTTTCTGCTCTCACTGAATAATTTTGCATTTATTCTTTGAAAAAACTGTTATGTTTCAACTATAAAATAAATTTTAGAGGTGGATATTTTTACTTCTTCCAAGGTAGTTTAAGAATGTTTAGATTTGTAAATGTGTATTTTTAAATAGTTAGAGATACAGACCTATGAGATGCTGTTCTTGCGATCCTTGCAAGTTCAGGAAGATCGACATTTCTCAGGGTCAAGCTCAAATCACTGCTCTGCTTTCATTTGAGTTTTGATCCTTTGGTTTTCTGCATTTTTTTAAGCCACTGGAGTAATTACACTGAGCTCTAGTGCTTTCCCTTGTCGGGACTGAGGCAAGGTTGTATTTCTGCTTCAAGGTAAGTGAGGAAGGTCTAGCAGTAGACCTTACCTCTGAGCCCCAATGAAGGATTTCAGCAACCTTTTTTGTGACAGACTTATCCCCTAATGCACTTCCAAAACCTTAGATGCTCCCTGATCTCTTGTTTAATTCCCTGTTACCTTTAACTCCCTTACCAGACTGCTGTACTACAGGAGAGATCCATAACCTAAAATTTGCCTCACTGAGGAAGAATAAACAAATCAAATATTGCATGTCTTTCTTTGGGTTATCTCCTTCATGCCAAACTAGAAATTTCACTGCCCTAAACTCCCTGTACCTCCTTTATCCTCTCAGATTTCCAAACCTCTCAGAAGATGCTATGAGAACGAACAAATTGTATGAGAACCCTCTGTGCTGGATGTTCTCTGCACTTTGAGAACTGGGGTCTGCCTTCTCTGTTCCTACCATCTGGAGCAGCTATATGCCTTGCTTGAAAATGGGTTAGAGAAGAAAAAGAGGATTAGAAGATTGGAGATGGACTGCTGTCTTGTACATGTTTTGTAAGGAACCCAAAAGTAGTTTTAGACTACTGCTGGAATGAGGTGAGGTAACTTTAACCAAAGGACTTCAACCTCTACCATCTCATTCTCTGAGCTCAGCCTGTGTATGGTTTTAGCCAATAGCTGGGTATAACATTAAATGTTACCTTCATGTTCACTTATCAGTTTGACTGCCCAGAGTAGTGACAGCACTCTCAAAGCCACCTATGTCTGCTTGCTGAGGGCTTTGGTAGCCATAATTTAATAGAAAAAACCCCATTATTTTCTGGTTCATATGGATAGGGAAGAGCTAAAAGGTGCTATTCTGATGGTTCTCATGTAGTCAATGGGGGTCTGATATTGCTAATATTGAGACACTGTGAGGAATTGAATCCTTGAATGGGACAGTTAGTCAGTGTCCAGATGGCAAAAGGAGTTTCTGTTGCAAAGGTCCTCATAGTGGTGGTGTTTGCTGGACCAAATGAGACTGAATCATGATTTGCTGCACAGTTCATACATCCAGCTCTCTTGTGCTCTGTGGGACTGCTCCAGCACATATGTGATCCATCCCTAGTGATTATCTTGAGCCACATACAAAACATCTTCTACCTAACTAAACTGTGTACACAAATCTGTCCTATGTGGTCATTTCTGTGTCTGCAGGAAGTTTCTTCTGGCTACTTACAAGTCTCCTCTGACTCCCTACAATCTATGCAGAACTGGACTGATTTTGTAGCCGTGGAGTCTCTGGATATTCTCCACCCTGGGTGTTAATCAGCACCGTGAAGCATAAAGAAACTTGTCTAGGCAGAGCAGGTCCTCCCTGGAGAAACTCACAGAACTGTCCAAATTCTGTATGGAAAGCACCATTAGTCAAATGTTTAAATGAGAAAGGGGAGTAGGAGTTGAGTTGATCAGCTTGTCTCCAGTTGGTTCACTGTTTCAAGTCAGTCTAATGTAGGATCTATGCAGATGCCTAGGTGCAGAGTTTCTGTATCTCCCAGGGAAAGAAATGTCCTCCTCTATGTATGATAATAACAAATTTAGTCCTTTCTGAAATTGTCTCCAAAGAGCAATGAAACAAAGAAAAAAATTAATGGCAGATGTTCTTGCTTCTTATCCAGCAAGATAGCACCTATGAATCATATAAAAAAGTACATGCTCATATTATTGAATGCTAACAAGTAATTAAAAAACAACAAACAAACAAGCAAAAAAACCCCAAAAAACAAAAAGTCCAAGGTTTTAAAAAAGCATCTGAAAGACTACTTTTGACATTAGTGGATGGATAAACCACTGTAAGCCTTAAGAATAATATTGAGATTGTGAAATAAATGTCTGTCATACCTTTTCCATTCCAAAGCATGCCTATCTAACAGTCAGATTATGAAGCAGTTCTGTATGTAGCCTTATAAACACAAAAGAGTGTAAAGGTCAGGAGTGAAAATTATTTCCCTGGTTAAAAACAGCTCAGATGATATTTGGCTTAGTTGTAACATTTATAGTATTTGCTAATCTTTCAGCAAAAAGGTGGGCTACCAAGAAAACAGCATTCCCAAGGGAGAAATACTTAAAATATAAGCCACAAGTGTCAAATTTAAAAACAAAACCAAACCTCAAATAATAAAAACAAAACCCCCAAGAATATGCAGAAGATTGTGGTCAGCTTTACACTTTTGTCTCCATTCTATGCTAAAGCACAATGACATCTTCTCAGATTGAAGTGCAAAGATTCTATTATTTAAACATAATTACTTAGACATAATGTTTCCTTCTTGTACATGTTACAATCAGGCAGGTGTGCAAGCTTTTAACTTGTCCCCAGGGCTGATTTGCATGGCCCCAGCATGAAGCTTTTGCAGTAACTCCACAGCCTGAGAAGCCTTGTGCTATAACGCTAGCTGACAGCCAGTTGGAGTGAGCGCACAGATCCAAACTCCATTCAAGCAATGGAAACCACCTATTGGTGTCAGCAAGCTTTAGGAAAGGTTATATAACTCTTGTAATTGCTGCTTTGTCTTTGGATCCTCCCAATAATGATAACCAGTGAGTTGAAAGAGATTCAGTCCTTATCTACTCATGTCATAAGAGGCTTGCAACTGGGGTCAAGCTCCAAGTAAATCTCTGCATCTATATTTTAACAATTCAGATATATGTGGGGCTGTAACATACTCCCACTGAAGCCTGTGGCAGTTTGTTGTCAACTGAAATATGAACAGGAAACTTGATGCTTGTGCTTCTTCCTCTTCATTGACAAATGTGACAAGCAGGCTTTCTGCATCAAGCAGTGTGCTATTTTAGACAGAGAAGAATTCTAATATATGCTGATGAACTCACCCACACATATGCACATGCTTTAGGCATAGTTGTCGGATTGCCCACTTAGTAAGTTCAGAGCAAGAGCTCTTTGAAAGTTATTTTCTATTACTGGAGATTTGGCATATTGCGGTGGGGTAACTGAGGTGGCTGAGAGTCTGTGAATTCAAGACAGAGGTTAGCAGAAAGGGGACTGTCAGCCACATGGAATAAACCAGCTTTTTATGTCACTGCTGTGCCCAAGTCTGTCAAAGGCTTAAGTGGATAAACTTGCAAAAATGTTATCCTTCTACGAGTTTAACTAAAAATTCTGGGATGCTTTTATGTCAGATGTCCAGAAATTGAGTGTCTTTACCTATTTTACTTAATGTATTTTTTCGGAGGAGCTGAGTTAATCTATCCAGCTTAAAGCATCACTTTACATTTCAAACTGAATGGCTGAAAGTGTATCACACCCACATAGTAACAGGTAATGGTGCCTTGATCATGTCACCTCTAACTAAGGTATTTTTCTACCAATGGCTGAGACATCTTCTGCTCCTTTTAATTTCGTATTCTGTGCTGCTCAGTTGGCCACTACATCAGCCCACTGTCTGCAAAAAACTTCCTGCACTAAAGTCTTTTAATAAAACTTTCTTGTTAAGAAACCTAACTACTTGATGTTTCAGTGGGATTTTTTTGTTTGTTTTGTTTGGGTTTTTTTTTCTGTTAGAGAGAGGGATACCCTATATCTCCTCTGGATAAAGAATTTCTTTACTTTGGATTTTATCACAAGAGACTTCATTGAAATTGTTACTCTAACGTGTAATTAGCACAGCCACTCTCTGCCATTATTTTTCCTGTAATATGGGAAAGACATGAAAGAATTCTTTACCAGTTGCACAGAAAAAGCAACTTGTTGTTCCAGTCCAGCCAGTTATGTGGATGCTATGACAGTAGAGCAGTATGAATATAAGTATAGATATAACTTTGTCCCATGCTGAATCCCTTCACAAACTAGGTCATTGCAAACTGCAATTAAGTTAAATCAGTGTCAAGTCCTTCTCCTCTGCACAGCACAGGCTGTCAGCATCCCTTCCCTTGTCTTCTATGGCATCTGGAGTCTGCCTTGGTGGATGTATGTCAGTCACGCTGGCTGATCAGCTCTCTTGGAAGCAATAACAAACAAAAAAACCTCCCAGGCTTCTCTAGTGTTGAGAGTTTTACCACTGCTTCAACCCTGCTTTTTCTGGCTCTGATATCAGAGAAAGTTTCTGCTTCTAGTTATTTTTATGCAGCTTGATTTAAAAAAAAAAAAAATCATTCATCCTAATACTTTACAAACCTCTCTACTATGCAGTGAAACTGGTGCATGTAGCAGATTACTCTGCTCACTCCCATCATCTCCTACTAAGCGCTTTGGTTGCATTGTGCTTAATTATGAATGGTCTCCAAAAAGCCCATTTTACTGTACTATGAAGTGACTCATATCACACAGAAGCTCTGACAACTCGCACCGAGTACTGGAGGCACATGGTGCTGTATTAGTTGGTGACTCATTTCATGTTGTACTCAGTGCTGAGATCTGACTCATATTGAACTGTGTGAGGAGCTGACTGACATTGTACTGGTCTGAAAGCTGGTTTGAATTGGGATGACTCACCCTGGAGTGCATAAACGGTGATTCACATACTGTTTCCTATTGATTCCGATTGTCGCGATTCACTTCGGATTGTACTACACTGGCATCTGGCTGCTCTGGAAGGGGGGGCAGAGTCATAGTGACCCTCTGCCTGTGAGCTCAACTGCAGTGCCAAATGGCACAGTGTCAGCCAGGAGGAATATTACCAAAGTCAATTTAAAGCTGAAGTAAGATCAAAATTTGGGTTAGCACACCATCTCTTTGGCCATGGCACTTTATCTTTGCTTCACCTGGCTCTGACAAGCTTTGAAACATGCCTACAAACAGCAAGTGAGGAGTCATGAACCTCTAACTAAGAACCCTCCTACTTCTGAATGCCAGGAGATCTCCAGAGTATTTTCAAGACTTGCTGCCTCCTTTGTCACTTTTCTTAGTGACAGAAAGATGGGATGAATTTTTATAAGTGACTGAGTACTGGTAGTTGCTTAAACACTTTAAGTTCATCAACTTATGACCTGGACTCCAAGAGCCACAGGCACCTTATACTCTGAAAACTCCTTCCTGGTACTTTTAGCTCAGCCATCAGACATCACTACTCTAAGATATGTCCACTGTTCTATCCAAGGCGTAAAGAGGTGTGTAACAGCTGAGGTCATGCTTCCATGATTAACTATTTGGGTCCCAGAGTAGAGACATCAAAGTAGGTATTGATGTGGGGTAGAGAAGAAACTAAAGGGGAAATAAAGTAACTGTTCTCTTACCTTTGAGCATTTCATAAAACATAGTGCTAGTTTTACATTCAGTTGGCTTGAACATGCTCTGAGTTTAGAAAGGCACTCCTAATTTTCAACTGATCACAACAAGGACTCTTTGAGCTGATACTGATTCTGATGCTGCGTTTAGTTGAACTAGTGTTTACTGGTTTTTGGTCCCACAGCACAGCAAGGGTGTATAACTAGCACCACAGTATGGAGCTCTGGAGAGCACTGGATCTGACATTCTGTTTGTGCAATGGGCACAGAGGTACAAGGAGACTCCTCACAGTTATGTCATAGTGACGGTGTGGTATAAGTTTTGATTTTATGTTTTTCAACAGCAAAAAGGAAATAATGGAACAGTTGCATCAAGTAAACTACATCAATATTAAATTACTGTAACTCTCACTGGAATGTACAAGGATAATCTTATTTCACTTTCTGCATCTGTGTCCAATTTTCAATACTTGCTTTTTCTTCCCCACCGACATTACCTAACGACAGAGCTCAGGAAGAGCTCTTTCTCTCCCCTGAGGATGCATGATGAAGCAGGCTGATACTGGAAGAGTCGTTATGGAAGCAATCGCCTGTTGCTGCTGATCTTTCTAACTTTGCAGGGGAGGCCAGGGCCCCGAGAACGGACTGCCCTCACGGCGGGGCGTGGGGGGTCGGATGCTGCTTTATCTTCGGTCGCACCCGTGAGAAGAGGTAGGAGGGCCCCTGAGCACATGGCGGGGTCCGAGCCGAGGTGTTACCTGCGCTGAGGCCAGGGAGGTGGCGCGGTGCGGGGTGCGATCGCGCCCCGGGGAGGGGTCCTGTCCCCGCTCCCGGAGCCGCGGAGCCACCGGGGCTCTGCGCTGGGGACGCGGTGGGAGCGACGCCGGGAGTCCGTGGGGAGGGACGGGCCAGGACGGGATGGGGTGGGGCAGTGCGAGCCCCAGCGCCGGGCGCTCTCGTCTTGCAGCTCCCGACTCTCCGGGAGACCAGGGAAGCGCCTTTTGCGCCGGGTCCCACCGGTTCCTCCCGGGGAGGGTGGCCGCAACCTCCCTCCCGCCCTCGCCGCCGGAGCCACCGGCGGCAGCGCTGCCCGTCCCGTCCCGCTGCACCCGGGGCGGGCCCGGCTGCGGCGCGGGGGTCGCGGCTGCCAGCGAGGAGCCCTCGCTGCCCGGAGCGCGGCGCTTGGAGCGCTACTTACGGTGTCGGCGGCGCGGCCCCGCTGCGCGTCCTCGCCCGCTT
>VWZF01001117.1:759215-781060 GCA_013396755.1 Sclerurus mexicanus
AGCGGGGCGAGGGGCCTGGCAGGCCTCGGAGTCTACGGCGTGCGGGGGAGGTGTGGGAGCGGGGGTATGGGGCGGGAAGAGAGAGAAAGAGAGAGAGAGAAACACAAAGTGAGCATCACCCGGGGTGGGGCAGGCGGGGACCCTGCTCAGCCCAGCAGAGCCTCTCCACCGCAGTGCTAATCCGAGGGCTGGAGGGGTGGCAGCCTCGAACTCCCACCGCCTACCCCCGCACCCCCCGCATGCACGCTGTGTCTTTTTAATTTTTCTAAGCTGGGCCTTTAGGTGGGGGCTGGAGGAGACCTCTCGTAGCCAGACAATGCCCCTTGGGGTTCGGGGCTGGCCATAGTGTCACAGAAGCACGAGGAAGATGTTGGCCACTTACTGCTTACACGAAAAGAGCATTCCCCAAAAATCCCCTCCCAAAAAGCCGCAGGCGACGGACGGAGCTGCGGCAGCGGCAGGAGGGCGAAGCGGCGGGCAGCGGAATGGAGCAGAGCCTCTGCCGCCCGGCCCTGTCCAGGGTCCTGACCCTGCCCGGCCGCCTCCCGCGGTCGCTGGTCTGCAGGCGGCAGGGCAGCGTGACCTGGCCCTTCTTTGCTGGGTGTCACTGTCCTGCAGAGTGGGAGCCGCCTTGCTACAGCATGAGCCTTGAGTAGAAACGGACAGAAATCACCACCATGTGGGCTCTGCCTCTCTTCTTTTCTAGCAATGATTTCTACCCGTTCCTGTTCAGGGCTTCATTTTTTCAATCGTGGTCCAGCCCTTCCCAAAACATCGTCCCTATTTCTGGCCTACAACCAGGCATCAAAGAGACAGGGCAGAACTAAAATCTACACAGTGTGAAGGAAGTCCTCCCCACAGTGATGGTGCTGCCCTTGAAGGCCAAAGGCTACTGCAGTGGGATAACACGGTCATGGTGCCATTGATGCTAGGGGAAGGTGCTTGTTAGAGCTGAGACTAGCAGGAAAAGCTACCATTCCAGCACAGAAGGAGAGTTTGCTGTTGCTTAGCAGCAGAGAGTTCCCCTAGGTCTGTTTGGAGAGGTGAACTAGGGTAGAAATTGGACAATGTTTCCAGGAGAACAGAAAAAGTAAAAAGGTTTGTTCCCAGACCACAACCTCAATATTTCTCCATGCCGGTGGTAAGGAGCCCTTATGCAAATCTCTGCTGTTTTGGTCATGTCAGAAAACACACAACTGAGATGCTAAATAGATTTCTGTGCTGAACTACAATTGCCAAGGCCCAGACAGGACCTGTAGGGGTATTACAGACTTGATAATTAGGATTAAATGATATTGCCTCACTCCTTGGCAGAGAAAAAGGAAAAAAGTCTCAGTAAGAGTACCAAGGTGGTTGTTTATGTGACCTAGACCAACTTCAAAACACCTGTTAACACCACTTGCCTTTGAATTCAGCTCTTAGTCATTCTGCCACGAAAGGCAGTCATTTCATTCATCCTGGCGAGTAAATGTGACTCCTCTAAGACCTCTCTAGACTACTGTCCTAGATGGCTTTCTAAATCTTAGCAGGAATGCTTGAACAAGGTCAGGTTTAAAATGATGCCATAGTGTAACTCCTTTGGAAGGTGCGTTCTTGCTCCATCATACTTTGCATTTCTCTCAGGAGAGTCATGATCTGTTGTCCTTGCCCATGACTGGGGGTTTGGAACAAGATGATAGTTAAGGTCCCTTCCAACCCAACTGTTCTATGGTTTTAACTAACATCTTATTAAAGAAGGCTACTTTTTTTCAAAATTAATGATGCGCAATGATGGTGAATAGTATCGTATAAAAATATGGTACTTATGCTCCCTAGCATAAATGGTGTTAGATAAAGAAAGCCACTGAAGCTAACTGTCTTCCAGTGATTTGTAGGCAAATCTGTCTAGCTCTGTAGGTACTTACCTCTGCATCACTGCCTGTGTACACAACCACCTAAATCCTGAAACAAGTGAGTGGTGTGGAGGCCTAATATCCTTATAAAATTGGTAACATAGTCATCTTTTCTTTTCTCCCTGAATGATGGATGCAGGCTGATGTCCAGTTGCATAAGACAGAACTGCATAAACAAGTTCTTGGACTTTGAAGAAATGGGATTTAAATTTGAGGGGGCTGAGAGACACAGATTGAAACCCTTTCTCTCTCTAAAAGGAATGTGTGCATGCATTTCTCGTGTATAAAAGAAAATTCCCTCAGTCATCAGAGTAGCTTGCTCTGCATGTGCATGTGTGACCTTACTCTTGGTCCCTTCTACTGCTCTACTTTGGTCAGGTTAATTCAACTTCACTAAGACAGAGAGAAAGTAAAATGTGAACATCCTGACAATTTAGCTAGGCATGGGAGCATTTGACCTGGCTCTTTCTCCTGTTCCAAACAATGTATTACAGAAAATGGAGAGTTTACATGTGAACTGTGTATTTAATAAAATCATCCCATATAGTGGCACCTTTGTTTGTACCATACAAGGTAATAATACATCAGGACTCAATTTCAATATTAATATTACCTACTGTTACATGAGGCATCAGAAAACCCACCTCCATCATTTACTAGACTTTCCTGAATATTTCACATTAATCTACATAAGCTATTGATAAACTTTTAGGAGGGAAGTCTAGTACTTTTATTTTATACTATATCTGAAAGGAATGTTTTTATCTGAGGATGTCCTTGCTATTTCATATTGTCCATTTGTATGTTTCTTTCTCCCTCTTTCTGCAAACTTGTCCTGTTAATATATTTTCCTATTTTTGCCTTTGTGGAAATGAAGAAGCCTGTTATTGTTTTTATTTATTTTATTTTTTACTGAAAACTTGTATGGCACCTTTTTTCTCCCTAATTTGTTCTCATGTTACAAGAAAGGTAGTATGCATCTGTATTTTAACAACATTGTATTCCAACATTCTTGCAGTCACACTTCAGTAGGTGACATAATGCACATAATTAACTCTTTTGGGGCCTGTTTGGCTTTAATGTGTTAGAGCAGATTGCTGACCCTCGTACCCAAACTTCTGTGCCTTGCCCAAGGGGAGGTTATACATATTTGTATGGTGGCTTATGGATACTAGTCTATTCCAGTGTTTCCTGCTCACTTAAATTGTTAGAGAATTTCTAGACTGTTGAATGGAGCTGATTCATAGTGAATTAGGGAGCAGTTCAGACTAAGAAGCCGCTTTTTACTTTTTCCATTGACATGAAAATGCACTTGTTACAAATCATTTTGAAGACTGATAGGCTTTTCTGGGAGAGGAGATAACTTCAGAAGGAGAATGAGTTTCCAGGGACTTTAGCTGAACTTCAATTTTCCTTATATATCAGCAGTATTCTAGTATTTGCTTTCTTTTATCCCTTAATAAAAACTAAAAATGTAAAAAAGAAAAGCACATAAAAGATGTGTGTTTAAATAATCATATTTTGAAGTGAACATAATACCAGTGATATTATGGGAATCAGCTTTGTTGAACTTTTAAATATTTGTATTTTTTTCAACATCAGTTTCTTACAGGCATAAATAACTTTTCTTCATGGATCTAGTAGTAATTGCTTTCAAAGAGAAGATGTATGTTCAATGTTGATGGTAGGCAGAATAAACCAGAGCCTTCAAACATGTAAGACCAACTATAGAGTAGCACAGTCCCACAGAGCATTAACTAACTTGTCCTACATGCAGGGATGCCTGCTAGTGCTTAATTTTTCATCAGCATTAATAGTGATGGTTAATTCATCAGTGGAATTTATTTTGTCTAAGCCCAAGTGTGAAAGTCCCACTGTGAAGTTCCTCCCAATGTCATGTCATTTATAATATCACAGCCTGTGTCTTAGCCTTTTGCTGGAGGATTAAGTTGCATCAAGATCTGTTGCTAAAACCTGTGATTGCATTAGGACTAACACTTAAAAAGTTATCATAAGATAACTTTTAGACTTGGTTTAGATCTCAGTGCAGGCAGAACGTTTTGGAGTTGGTGGCTCTGCTTAGTGCTTTGATATTTATTTCAGCACCATCAGGCTATTTTCTAGGGTGATGTATTTTCTCAGGGTTGTCCAGTCCCATATGTGTGTTCCACCAAAACTCTTAGCTTCAATATTTATATCAGTCAGTCTCTGCTCTGAAGCCGTGGGAAGTCTGGGATTTAGCCTCTGCTGTCTCCACTCACAACTCTGTTTCTGTTCCACTCCTACATACCACATCTTTGTTACTTCTATAGCAGAGGAAACTTATAGAGAAATAACATTTGAGATGGAATTAAATATTAGATATAAGGGTATGTTCTCTGGTAATAGGGCTGATTGCTGGGTTTCAGAGCATCAACCTCAGCTCAGCTACAGTTCTACTCCCCATTCTGGCCCCAGTCCAGCTGATGGCTGCAGATTCCATGGGGTTTGTGAGCCCTCAGATGGAGCTCTGTGGCCCAACTCATGTGCTTAAAATCCTTGGTGACTCAGAGTTTCTGGCAGACTGACAGACTACCCAGGAAGTCGGTGGCTTGAGCAAAGAAGGTCTAATTAGAAATTGCAATATGACACATACAGAAAATGAAATATTTGCTGAAGTGTGACTGCATTAAGAAACTGTTTTTCATTTCATGTGTCATGTTTGGCAAATTGAAGCTTCACTATACTCTTTCTGACTCTCTCACCTGATGCACGAAAATAAATAATTAAAAATGCAATGCCAAGTACATTTTTTAAAAACAATGAGGCTAACATACATTCTAATTCTATATTTTTCTTTTTCTCCCCTCAGAACCTTTGAATTATTTGGAATCATTAAAAATCCTTACAGGTTAGGCTTGATTTAAGAAGAAATATATCTTCCAACTTTCCATGAGTGTATGTCCTGATGACATACGTACCAAATGTCTGGGCAAAATGTTGACCAGAAAAAGATTAGCTTCTATGTGCTAAAATTTGAGTTTCCAGACGATGGAGGAAGCTGCTCCATAAGGCTCATTACAAGCTTCCAGAAGGTGTCACTGTGCACCTACATTTTGAATAGGGAACCTCAACATTTAAGGATTAGTGCCAAAGCACTATTCCTCCCTGTGCTATTAGGGCTCCTCTTCTCCATCCATAGTGGAAATTAAAAGAACAATGGAGAAAAGTATTTTTCCTTTTTTCATGATTAGAAAAGTAAAAATATCTTCATGATACCACTGTCACTTCAGAGTACCTATCCAATCATGACCTACAGGAATATTCATGATATTATGGGTCAGACATAACCTAATTATTATCAGGATCCTTAATACATATGCTTTGTAAGTAATAAATACAGTAAAATTAAAGAAGAAATCAAAACTGACATGACTGCAATTTTTAGGTCTATAAAGCAGTTTGTAGTTACATTCCAGACCTGATTCAGAAAAGAAGATTAACGGGGCAATTTGGAACCAATGTTCCTGAACAGCTCGAGGTTTCAGATTAGTTGAGTAGTTCAAAGTGAGTCTGAAAGTCTGGTTTCACAACGTGGCTGCACAGTAATATTCCAACTTGACAAGATTCATGAGGGAGACACTGTGATTTCTGCCATTAATTTTCATCATGTTTTGGACCTTATAAAATATGGATGAATTTGGAAAATTATTCAGCCGTGTTAAAAGCCTGATGGGAGAAAACATAGCTCACTCGTTAGATGTAGTGGAAAACATGAAAGAGAAATGCACTACAATTCCTTTGAAAAAAAGAACAAAAGAATAAAGAACAGGCAACGAGAAATTGCTAAAGACTATGAGGTTAAAAGGCAGTATGAGAAATGAGGATGTTGTAGGCTGAGAGATGCTGCCATGAAGAGCAAACTCTGTATTTGTCTCATTGCAGACTAGATTGAGGTGGCGACCAAAAGTATTTATCCAGCATCTTAAAAAGACATATGAATGATGAAGAGGGGAAAAGGAGCTGATTGGATAAGGCTGACAGTGAGGTCAAGGTGTGAATACATTTTGGAAATGGGAAAACTTCAGGTGATATCTATCCCAGTGCACTGATTTACCAGTTGTACTGAACCCTTTTAAAGAGGACAGTTTATGCCTATTATGTAGATATCCCTGTGGAAGTGAATGGAAAGGCCTGAGGCTTCCTTGCAGAATCTCTTACTAATACTTTTTTCAGAGATGCCTTATGTGATCTTGCCCATGTAGGAATACCCACCTGGATTAGTGAGACTGTGATTGCAGACAGCACAAATTACTGGCTGAATGTCATGTTTGCTTTAGGCTTAGAAGTAGACTTACAAATGGTATCAGTTCCCAGGTCTCCCTTGACACTACAAATACTCAGTGAGAAGTTAAAGACAGAGAGGATCTCAAGTAGCCAAAAAAACCCCCACAAACAAACAAACAAACAAACAAAAAAACCCAACACCCCAAAAAAATAGGCGACTCAGTAAGTTTTTAGGGGAGGCACTTGATATATTCCTGTGAAACCATGTTTCTCCTGTTTGATGCACAGAGAGACTGACATCCCTTTCTGCAGGCTGGACTTTTCCTCCAGCAACTCCAGGCTGTCTATCATGTTTCCCTGCCCTGCACTTTGCTGCGGATTCTAGAATTGTACGAAGAAAGGGAGAACAGCACTCCAGATGCACAGAATTTTGGACATACCTATTTTTATATCCCATCTTTATGCATTGCTGTTCAAAACAACTCACTGACAGGCCACACTTGTGGTGGTTTCCCTCCATTACATTACTGTTTTGAAAAATCATGTCCTCCTCCTGGATGGACAAAACCACCCTCCCAACCTCCTTTCTGTAGTTCATTGCAAAAGCACCTTCTCACCAAACACAGAAAAGACTTAAAGTCTCCTGTATGCAATAGCCTATACCTTTTCCTCTGACCTGTAACACCTCTGACTTATTTCTTCTGATTATTTGGAAAGGCTGTTAAGAATTCAGTAGAGTTTGACTTTTCATTCTGTTTAAAATGTGTCTGCTTAGAAATCATCATGATACTTGAAAAATCACAGCTTTTTTATGAGTCTGAAACAATTTTATGGTCTGAGCATGCCATTGTTGTCCAGGTAAATCATTCAAGAAGATGCTATTCTTGTACTGAAATGAAGTGCATGCATTTATCTGTGCAGGGTCTGTATGAACAGAATAAATGCAGTGCAGCGAGGAAGACTAGTCTGTCATAAAAATAGTATCCATCTTTCAGAATCAAACATTTCAGTGAACATTAAGAAAGCCAGTTTGCAGAAAAGTCCTTGGCATTTAAGGGCTCTGACTCACTTTGTCAGTCTCCTGACTGTAGAACTATTCCATGCCAAACCATCCAGAAGATCTGGACGTAAACTGAAAGGCACCCTTTAACCCTCTTATTTAAAGCCCATATTCAATATAAATGTTATTGACATGCAGAATTAGGGGTAATCAGTAAACGGAGCAAGAATTTGCAAATGAAAAAACAGGACAAAGGGTCAGAGAGGAGCAACCCAGCTGCTTCTCCAGCACACCTGTGCAAATCTGTGCACAAGTTCCAAGCACCAAAAAGAACAAAGTGTCAAAGCTTATTTGGGATACAGAACTCCATCATGGGTAAGGAATCCCTAAAAGGAGATTTTCTTCCCCAAAAACATCTGCCTTAGAAGAATCCTTGTGTTTAAACCAATTAGTTGGGTAATAAAAAGAGCATGAATTTTACAAAATCAAGTACTGCAATGCAAAAAATGAATACTTATAAATATTATAATCTGCCTACCTCTCATAATAAATTAAAACTGTTACACAGTTTAAGAACAAATAATTTATCCTATTTTGGTCTAAGTTTAACCCACTGTTTTTGCTCTTAACTTGATTACCCTCAAATGAATCAGTGAAGTTGACAGAATAGTAAGAATTGTTTTCTTCTATATTTAGTCCTAAAGTAAATCACACAAGATGTCACAGACAAAAATCACACCTACTTCCTGAAATCAAGCTGTGTTCACAACTGAAATTGGATGTATAACAAAAAAAAGTCGAGCCCCTACCCTTTTTCTGTATGAATTCCTCAGCACAGAACTCACATCTCTAGGCTCCTGAAAATAATTTTCATCCTTCTTGAGAGAGTAATTAAGTGCTTGCAACAATGAACAAGGAAAAATGATGTGACATTTTGTGAGACATTCAGCTGCTGCTTGGCAGGCACCACTGAGCAGCTCCTGATTTATTGCAGCCTGTTCTTACCTTTAACAGTTCATATGGTATTTTAGATGGGCTCTATTTGGAGAATGACACTATAATATTGAGGGCAATTAGCCTCCTGACCTCTTTCCAACCACATCTGGTGGTAGAATGAAGATCTGTTAAGCTAAAGAGCTCAACATCTAATTTCCTGAAAGTTTCATTGGAATCAGCATTAGAAAAGGGAGGGGCTATGGGAAAGGCCAAGCCTTCTCAGACATCCAGAAGAGTCAGTAAGCAGGCACAGACCCTCTATGAGCCAGGCTTCACCAGTTCACCTGCACACAGATCCTTGCCATTTCTCAAGTGTTACCTTTTAGCCCACCTTTTGGATGTGGCTGATGGAAAAATAACATTCTGCCTGCCTTAGTTTTAAGTTTTAATGCTTGTGAAGACACATACAGTAACTTACATTGTACATTAGTAAGATGGTTTCATCCCCCATGTGGCCTGTAGGACATGATGGTCTCTCCCTTGCATTTCCCGGCTTGGCTGGGCTTTGGCTTTGACTGGCTCTCAGAAGGGTGCACCTAGCTGTGACCTAGCAACACAGAGCTGGATTTTGAAATTAAGATATTTGTGATGGGATCTTCTGATCTTTTTTTGCATCTTTCTTTTGACTGGATGAAGCTGATTTATAAAAAGATGCAAATAAATGAGTGTAAAATACCATCCTGTTATTGCACAGAAGGGGCCATCAAAATGTAGGACTGAGTAAGCAATAAAGGGCTTGAAAGAAACATTTATTTTCCCTTAGAGTCTTCAAATTTTTTGTGGAAAGAAATTTTGTGAAAAAACACGTGTAGAATTAATGATTCTTGTGTCTTTGCACCACTCATGGGAAATGCATACCAAGTAGCATGCATTGTATACAAATGGGCAAGGAGGAGGAGTAAATTACTCTTCATGCTCACTACGTATACAGCAAGGAGTAATGAATTTAAACAGCAGACAGGGATATTTGGGTTGATCCTAGCAGCAAAGGTCAGATGACTCTTTCAAACTCCCACTGAGAACTGTCTTTGATAATCTTCATTCATAAAACTTTTGGGGTTTGAAGGGACCTTAAAGATCATCTAATTACAACCTCTCTACCATGGCCAGGGACACTTTCACTAGATCAGGTTGCTCAGAGCTCCATCCAGCCTGGCCCTAAGCACTTCCAGAGATGGGGCATCTACAACTTCCCTGGGCAACTTGTTCCAGTGCCTCACCACCCTCATAGTAAAGAATTTCTTCTTCATATCTTATCTAAACCTACCATCTTTCAGCTTAAGGCCATTCCCCCTTGCCCTGTCACTACATGCCCCTACAAAAAGTCCCTCTCCAGCTTTCTTGTAGGCCCCTTTTAGGTACTGAAAGTCTGCACTAAGGTCTCCCTGGAGTCTTCTCTTCTCCAGGCAAAATAACCCCAGTTCTCTTAGCCTGTCTTTATAGGAGAGCTGCTCTAGCCCTCTGATTACCATGATACTGCACCCCACATCATTCTTCTGGTCACTGGAAGGATTTGTTAATTAGAGTTGGACTGGTTGATACTTGCAACTTATTCTAGTACTTCAAAATTCCACTGGCACCCAGAAATCCCCGAGAAATCTGAGCTGAGAAACTCCATACCCCAAGTCCTCTTTCAATTAGACATAAGGTGCATTGTAAATAAAGCAGAGTGTAATGGGAACTCTGCTCAGGTGATCGCTAACACATCTAGACAAAACCGTCAGTCAGAGCAACACCAACTGTATTATGTTGGGCTAGTGATGCAGAAAGGTAAGTCATTTTAATGTTGTATTTTACTGGAAATTATTACTTTTATCAGTCTGGGTGTGAGAGACATATCATGGAGCAAAGGTAAATTCCTTTTCACTCCCAGACACCCAAACTAGATGCCTTTTTAAGAAAGTGTCCATACTCTTCCAGAAAAATTCTGCTTTTCCCCAGTGTCCTTTCTCTAAACTGTTAATTCTTCATGCTGAAAGGATATCCTAAATTAATATATTTGTAAATCTAAAGTCACCTATATCTCAAATGAGTTGATTTAGATTTAGGTTGAGTAGGTTATTTATTAACCAGCCTGACATTTTGTTCCACTTAAAAAAGGTCATTGTATATTATTAAAAACAATCTCTGTGATTCAGGTCAGTCTAGGACTGTTTTGCTAAAAAACTTCCAGAATTAGTGTAGAAACATATTCATTAAATTATTTCTGACAGTAATATCCTAATTAGCCCAGGAATCTGCATTTTTCTCCTTTCAAAGGTGCATACCTGAAAAGGAAGCTTTAGGACTATTTCAATAGTAAAATATGTAAAACCACATGATTGAAAATTAGTACAAATTATCTCTGAGGACTAGAAAATTTGCACACCATTAATATGCAAGTAATCCATCCATTAGTGTGTAGTACATTATTATTTTGACAACTTTTACAAAGGAATGCCCTCTGATTGCTGCCTACGTGCTATTATTGGCTCATAGACAACTCTGAGCAATACAGCCAGCTATTCTCTGAACAGTGTTCCTGGATGCAAAACAAAATTTTTTTATGAATTAAAAATATTATTATGCCATATAATTACAGAACAGTTAAAAAAGAAAGACTCTTTGAAGAGCTCTTTGTTTCAGAGAATAGTTGAGATTGGAAGGGGCCTCTGCATATTGTCTGGTCCTGCCTTCTGTTTCTCAGGCTTCTAAGATCTGTGCTGAGCAGGGTTGAATACCTCTGAAGACAGAGACTTCACAAACACTCTGGGCAACCTCTCCCACTGTTCCACCACCTCTACAGTGAAAAAAAAAAAACCACACTATTTTTTTCTGTCTGATAGAATAATTCCTGCATAAGGCACGTTCATCTGTTCTTACTTTCATGTATAATGTTAAAGATTAAAACATACTGTTTTTAAAGGAGTTATATTTAGTGGTTTGAGCTCCCTGGGGACATTCAGAGGAAATACAACAAAAAGAAAACCCCAAATCCAATATTAAAAGTCTCTGCAAGGCTGCCCAGGGGTAGCAAACAAGTGGTGAAAATGACTCCTATCCACTGAGACTAGATAATCCAGTGGTTTATTGCATGTCTTTCAAGGCTAGGTCTGCTGAAGGATGCCCTATTCACAGCACATTGTGCTTCTCCACTGCTCCCAGCAAGACCCACAGAGACGAATCAGCCTCTCCTGGCCAGCTATCTCCAGTTTATATACTGGGCATGACACCCTATGGTATGGAATATCCTTTTGGCCAATTCAGGTCAGCTGTCCTGGCCATGGTCCCTCCCAGCTTCTTGTGCAACTGTTCACTGACAGAGCATGGGAAATTGAAAAGTCCTTCACTTAAGGCAAACACTGCTTAGCCACAACTCAAATTTCAGTATGTTATTAACGTTAGTCTCCTACTGAATCCAAAACACAGCTCTGTACCAGCTACTAGGAAGAAAATTAACTTTATCCGAGCTGAAACCAAGACAACACTGCAGGTCTCAAAAGGATTGATACAGTCTGCAAAAATGTGCAGGACTAGACCTTTCTTAAGTAGTGAAAACACTTCAGGGACAGTATATACCTTTGGATACATGTCAAGAAAACAAAATTAACTACCACCGAAGACCACACAGAGATGTTCTCCAGCTTGTCCTAAAAATAATTTTGCTTACCTTTAAAACTAAGTGCATATGATTTTATCTTATATTAATCTATACTTATTTAGCAAAATACTCACTCTTTACCAAAACTATACTGTAGCATCAAAGAAGGCAATAAGACTAGTTGTTCATAATTCGGTGGTCTTAAATGTCCTGTAATACTTCTATTTCTCTCCTAGAATATTGTCTCGCTTTGAAACATTGCTCCTCAATAAATTTTACATCTGCTATGCAAGAATAACTATTTTGGCACTGACAAAGAATGCTAGCTGCCAAGTGATTCAATCCACAGCCATACAATTTGCATCCCCTGCCCATCTCAAACGCAAGAATTAGATAAAATGTGACTGTTAAGCTATGTTTCAGCTGTTTAACCATGCACAGCACCTGTTCAAAAGAACAGAAGGAATATGTCCTTGGTGTAAGTTACTGCTTGGTTTGTTCCTAACACCCTATGACACAATCACAAACTTTCAGACATACAAGTGCTACCATGACTAAGGATGAAAAACAGATTTCACTAAATAAACACTCTTAACATGAAAATGTACTTGGAAGGGATTATATTGACTAAAGAGGGCGAATATATTTACCAGAATCAGGACTTTTTCTACTCTATAAAACATAAAGACAATATCTGACTTCAGAAGGACTGTTAAGAGTAATAGCAATTAATGACTGACAGTACTCATCACCTGAGGATACTAGAGGACTTAGCAAGGCAGTGTCATCATTCAGCTAGCGTGTCTTCCTTTGAAAATAACATCTTTTATGATTTTTGACCTTTCTGGAGTTGTTTGTGAATGGATTCCAATTTTATCAAAGAAATTATGATTCATAACTATTTCTGAATAATTTAGATGAGCTATGCATGGTCATGAGTGACTTCCACAGCACAAGGAGTTCACAAGGAGAACAATGTTTGACATCTCCAGACCCAAAGGATTCCTGCAGAGTTGGGATTAGTTAGATGAAGGAAAAAGGATGCCATACTTCCCTTGGGCTACTCCTTCAGTCAGAATGCCCGTGGCTATTTCTATTTCTTCCTGGCTTCCCACACAGAATTAGACTTGGCAAGCAGAAAGGCGATGCTGGTATAACCATCACTATACCTCAGCCTGCAAGTTATCCTTTCAGGAGGGTTAATACTTGCTCTCTGACACTCCTTGGCACACACTTTTTCACTTAACACTATGCTTTTCTTCACCTCTTTGTTCCATGCCTTGAGGAGGAAAGAAAAGCCATAGAAATGAGGTAAATCTCAACAGGAGCTGGAAAGTACTCTGCTTGAATCCCCAGCAAGAATGGGGCTGCTCCCTTGGGGAAGGTAAGAGGGAAGCAAGGGAATCCTACATCTCATATCGCAGTACTTGAACAAGGCAAACTGAACATACACGGGGACAATCCAAGAAATATCCAGATCATAAGACAGTATCACAGCAAAGTGGAAGTGAACTCCTCAGATCAGATCCCACAACCACTAGGCAAGCCCACACTGACAGGGAACAGCCAAGGTCAAGGCAGAAAGTCAGCCCAGGGGTGGGGGTTAAAGGCTAAACCAGGTGGGTCCACCACATGGCCCTCACTTGACTGGAAACTATGACTCCTTCAGACCAACTCAAGGGAACGGGCCCTCAGGGTTAAACTTAAATAGAGTTGCTGGGTGCATGGTTGAGGGTGGGGGCCTCAACCTGAGGCTGGTCAGGGTCATTAACACTTATTAGTGCCCTCAGAGCCTGACGATGCTGTCCTATCTGCGCTTGCCCAGTCACTTACTGTCTGTAGGTGTATTGTTCATGTAAACCCAACAAAATCCAGAGACTGCATGCTTAGAAATCATAACTGTATTATAGAAGTGAAACAGGTTCTATTTCCTCTGGACATGAACTAAAATGTGGCAGCTCTGCAGACAACATTCTCACCTCTTCTGAGGAAGTGACAGCAATGAGTATTGTGGGGTGGAACTTTGGCCAAATTTTGCCAATAGGAGAAAACTGTGATATATTTGAAACCTTGCACTATCTCCTTGTGTGGTGTAATGCTTCTGGGGTGTTTATTTTGTTAAATTGCAAAAAACTTATTGGGAGCACACAAGAATGTGTCCATGTTAGCTCTGGGTTAAGAAAGTTCTGGAATCTTTGTGTTGAGACTGGTAAAAAGCAGTTTATTCACTTCTGCTTCTTAACACTTCTATAAATCAAGATGCAAATGTGTCGGGGGAAAGGTTTTTTAAGCAATGCAAATGGAAATTAGAAACAACCAACCAGTTGAGTTAATGTAAATGTCATGAAGAGTATTTAAGAGGCCTTTAAGCTCTGCCTACCACCTTTCAAAAACATTTCTTTGGTAATTCAGTTTCTCTTTGAAAGCATGTTCAAGAATAAATAAACTTAATTCAAGTGTTCTGTTAAACAATTCTTTTAAAGAACAATTTATTTAATATTTTGACTTTTTTACTCTTTGGCATGTTGAAGCAGCCACCACTCACGTTCAGAAGCATCAAATTCAAAATCTCATCTAAAGTGAAAGGGAACATGGGAATTAATGAGTACTGTGGAATCAGAGTGATCAAGGACACTGCCAGTCACACAAATTACAGGTCTAGGAACGTAGTCTGTCTATAGCAACCAGTGTCACATATATAAATTTAATTCCACAAGATTAAAAAAAAAAAGAAGTTTTAATGTGATCTCATCTATTCTGGAAGTGCAAGTGACAAACTAGTCTTGAACCTTACAAACTTCTGATTGATTTCCTAAATACTACCAGGAAATCATGCCAACCCTTTGTCCACTGGTTTCCTATCAGTAAAAAAAGAGGCATTTCTTTGCTGTGTTAAGTAAAGCTTGCCATTTATTTTAGTTCCCCAGTCTTAGGGCTGCAAACATTTCTAGACGGGTAAGTTTTCTAACTTTCTATCCCTTACAATCCTTGTAGACTCATTAACTAGCAGTAACATTGCTTACTTCACATATGTAAAAGGATCATTTGCTGATACGGTTTATGAAATTTTGGAGACATGTTCCCCCAGAGCATGTAGCTTCCTACATGAGCTTTCACATGACAGCAACTTCAACTCATCTGAATTCAACAAGTGGTTACAGAGCATCTCCTGCAGACTGTCCCTGCTTCCAGAGATGAGAGCCACACAAGCAGAACTGTAGCATTTAGAAACAAAAGCACTGAATAAAGTAAACGCGACAGATAGCCAGCAGGAGTAGGGAAGCTTGCAGCACTGTTAAAGTAGGTGCTCTGAAACTTTTGGTGGCATTTAGGTCCCTCTGCAGATAAATCCCTTTGCTGAACAGAGGAGTAGTAAGTTGTCCTCTGTGAGATCCCTGACCCAGTCCTGTGCACCATGTTCTCAGAGACTCAGCAATAAACTGCAATTTCAGGTGACATCCATAAAACAATCACCAAGTTGAAGAGGAGAATTCATCTGGGATGAATTAAAGGATGGGTAAATGAGAAATGACTGAGGACATGAGCTGTGAAGAACTCAGTATATGGGTTTCAGGAAGTATGACTGTCAAGGGTTAAATTCAGGAGCCATTGTGGCTGTGAAAAAACCCCCTTTGCCTTCAAGATGGCCAAGAAGTCCCCAGGCTCTTGTGCTAAATGGACAGATAATGAGACAGAATGACATGAAATTCTGAAAGGAGTGTACTTTGTTCATGATCAGAAAGTTTCTTGATATCATCAAAGCAGGCTGAGCATTTCCTCTCAGCAACAACAATGAAAGTCATTTAGGACGAGTGCATTCCTATAATTCAAATGAAATGGCCTTCTGCAAATGGAGTGCATTGGCTAAGGAGATGGGATGGAGAAGTCAATTATAGCTTTACCTTGAATCTCTGTAGGGCAGATGTGGAATGGAGAATGGCTTCTTCCCCTGTCTTGCCTTTCACCAACCCTGCCAACAACCTCAGCTGGCCGCCTTAGCCTCTCTCTAGTGGTTCTAAGTCTGAAAAAATGCCAAACTTTGTGGTTCCAAGAGTGCACCAAAGCTTTAATAAGATACAGTTTCTCGCACCTGTCTCTATTGCTCTACTGAGCTGCACAGAAGCGTGCTGCTCACCACAAATAATATCCACTCATCCCTCAGGCAGCTTTCAGACTTTTGACAAAATCTAGAGGATACATGACTGTTGTTTTTAATTAAGGAAAACAGTTCAGCTTTGCACATTCACTAAAGGAGATTTACTGTAACACCCTAATGGATTTTAGTATTATGCTGTGTTTGATTTCTTTGGCATATCTTCTTTTCTTGGCTACCAATAAAAATCAACTGATGTAGCATCAGAAAAAAATGCAGACCTCTTCAGTGTCTAAACACCACGAAGCAACATATTTTCTCTCACACCTTTAACAACAGATTAGCTTCACAAAGTATGAATCACTTTTATGAGTTAGATGGATGTGCTTAATAAGTTCTTTGAGAGCAGACACTTAACAGGAAGGCAGATCACTCCTTTTTCATTGTGGTTGCAAAACACTGAGGAACAGAGGGCAGAGGATGAGGCTCAGGAATAAAGGAAAACTACATGAATTTCTTGGTGATAAAGAGTCTATGGCTGTAATTCATTAAATTAACATTTTCTTTCTCCTTCTTTCCAGGTATACCACTTCACCCCCTCCTTTAGGACATTTGGATAACCCTGTATTTTTTCTTACCTTGAAAATCCACTGTGCTGGTTTAATCTCCATTTCTTCTTCATTTTGTAGGGTCTCCTTTGCTTGACAGTTGTCCGCACGGTAGCTGTGAGTCCTGAAGTACAGCAAAACTTGCCTCCACATTGAGAAATAAAAAGGCTGTTCCTGAATCAAATTTTTCAATGATCTTTCTTGAAGAAGCACCACTTTTATTTAATGATGAAACTAAACCAAATCCCAGACATTGGGCTGAATGACAACAACATAAAGATTGCTCGCCCTTACACTGATGGACAAATGTCAGGGCCTCTTGCAGCTTGCCAGTTCTTCCTGCAGCCTACACAGCTCTGGAGAAAAACAGGATTATCTGCTCTCAGATATCTGCAGTGTCTCATCCCCTCAGCATGTGCCAGCTTAGAGATTAGATTTACAACTTTATAGGTTTTAGTACGCTGAAAAGGAGAAAGACAGGCACATAGTGGTTGAATACATGTCAGAGAAGCAAGCTACAACAATTGTGAGACACATTTTATCACCTCAGAGTGAATGTATTTAATTTACAAGTTGAAGGTAGAAGCAACTCAGCATGCTACTCATACTCTGCAGGAGGCACCAAATGGAGATGTCTGTCTTAGGTCAGTGGCACCTGTCAATCACATTTTTTTCCTCACCGACTGAACAGATGGTCTGCTAGTAATCCTTCCAGTGCCAGTGAAAACAGCACACGAGCCACATCCATGTCTGAGGATAGAGACAAACTAAATATAATGACTAAGGCTTCAGGTAGATTATTAATAGATTATTTCTCCCAGCTGTATAGAGGACTTCCAGGCTTTTGCCTTCTCTTTGCCAGCATACTAGTGCTTACATCTTTTTTCAAGTTGAAAAATATGTCTAACCCAACACATTTTTCTGCCAAGAGTCCAAAGTTTTAACAATTCAGAATTTTAGATACAAGGTAGATATAGTGTTATCCGCCCCCATGGCAACTCTTGTGAGAAGAGCTGCCTTGGTCACACCTCTGTCTCTATTTTTTTAGAGAAATCCAGTAAGTGCTGAGGAGAAAAACTATACACAATGAGGCTTGACAAGCTGAATTGCACTAGAAGTCATTGTACAGTAAGAAAGCTGTGGTATAAGCTCTGGTAATAAGTCTGATTTTGGCAGACTTGCTGCTAAGGTCTAGGAAACCAACTTTTTCTGTTTTTGTTTTTTTTTTTCTTCTTTTTTTTCTGTCCTCTAGTCAGGCTTATTGTCAGCAGCACTGGGTAGTTCAGCATTTCCTTTTTTTCTCCAAAAAGCTACTGCTCTGACCTTGCCTTTTCCTGTGAGAGAGGATGAAGTTAGAGGACCTATGGTGCTTTTTTATTTTTTTAATACAGAAGTAGGCTTAATTTTATCTGGTACAGCAGCAATTTCCCAGAGCAGAGCACTCCTTCTAGACATCCACAGGTGTACTCCTTTGTACACACAAAAGCTATTGGCACAAAGCAGAAGAGACTGATGGTGAGAGGAGGAGATGCTGTTGGCTGCAAAGAGGGTTTGGAGACACGGAGATCACTTAGCTTTCGACACAGAGGCGCATGTTCATGAGACAGAGACACTTGTCCCTACTCCTTAAAACAATATACTCTAGTATTTTAACCCCAGATATATTATTTCTCAAGGCTATAAATAGTATTGCACTGGTCTTTCTGTTCCTGTTTCTGCATGGTACTTCACTTCCAATTTTCTGGCAATACAGCATTGTTCCATTCTACCAGGGGGGGGAAAAATAGAAGATGCATTTATTACAGTAAAATGTTAGTTTATTTTTCTTTCAGAACCACTGCACCTATTGAGGATAAGATACCCATGGTTCTTTCACTGAGCATGCAAATCTGAATTTCAAAGTGGTGGTGGAGCAATCAGAAGATTGCCTGCTATGACATATGCACAGTTGTGCAATATTAGCTTTGTCACATCCTTTGGGCCAGGATCTGTTTAATTTAAAAGAAGAAATAATCCAAGTTCTATGACCTAGAAGTCATAAAAGTCTATATTGGTAGTAGGAAGCAGGATTTACTTCTTAAAAAAGATACTCACAAAATCATGTTCTTGCACCATGATACAGATAATAAAATGAAGATAAAATGAGAGGAGAAAAAGACAAATGAAGCAGGAAAAATCGGGTTTACAGTGGGCCAATCTTGCTATAATTACTCAGGAAAAATGTCTGGTGAAGTACTCCATATCTCCTCACATTGAAAAATCTCTTCTGTTTTCGTGCAAGGAAGCCTCTTCCATGACAACCCTCCACACTCAGATAGGAAAGAAAAAAATATCTCTTTAATATTTTGAGAATTAGAGAAGCATGTTTACTTTTCCTGCCCTAATAAGCATGTTTTGCTTGGATACACTTTCTAAGAATTTTCCTTTATACATGTTAAATACTTGTACAGACATGCAGGAGACAGCCAGGTGATGTATAGAATGCTGAAGGGTTAAATGGCAGGTGTGCCTTACACTTCTGTAATTTGCAGAATGTGATAGACAATGATACATCATTCTTGTTACAAGAAGGAAAAGAGAACAGAAAAATACTCTCACGATCCAGCTGTCTGTAGTCTTACTGTGAGGGTGACTCATCTGCATTAATTTTTTAATATTAAACTATTGAGCATTTTTATTCTTTGTCATCCAGGCAATTGATGACTTTTCCTCCTGCATGCTGATATGTTTTTAATTTTTCACTCTGTTTCACACATCAATAAAATCATCTAAATATAGCAACTTCAAGTGAATTTCCGTTGCCACGAATTAATGGACAAGCATTGATGTGACCAAAAATAGCAAAATGAGAATAGTTTTGCACACCTGAACCCTAAATGATAGCTGCTTGCCAAAAAATAGGAGCACAACACTTTTAAAGTCATTATCTTTGGCAAGATCTAGAGAATCAACCAGCATGAATAAGGTGCCATGAGGTGCTGTCCAAGGCCGATGACACAGGATGGGTTTGTACTGGTTGCTGAGAATTGCCTCTCACTGTCATAGTGATGACATGCACACATTAGACAGGCTCCTGTAATGATCATTCAATGCTTCTCTTTCTCAAAGCCTACCCCTGCAATGCAATGAAATTCCTTAACACAGAGAATGCCTTGTGGGACTTACACTGAGTGAAAATTTTCAGATGTTTGACAGATGAGGGATAAGAGCACGTGTGAATCTGCAGCTTACCCACCATCCTCTGACAAGGTGGTTCAAAATTTCACTGTGCACTTGTCAAAGGAGTAACGCTGTTATCAGCAAAGTTTTCACTACACTATTTACCTCCTTTCTCAAATAAGTCCTGCTCTGCAGAAATGGAAACATCCCTGTTTTCAGCACAAATCCAAAACATAGCCTCATACCAGTCACCGTAAGGAGAACTAACTCTACCCCAGCAAAAAACAGCACCTAACTTCATTATGGAAATTGCATTTAAAAAGCTTCAAACCTTGTTCAGTTTATCTTGCAAGACCTTTGTGCTTTGGTTTCTCTACAAAAGGGATAGAGTCATATATATCATCAGTAGCATGGTTTGAAATGACTGTGGAAAAGGTGATGTGTTTATTGCAGATGCCTGATGCTGGACTCAAAACAAGAGTGGTCAGTGAGACATGTCATAAAAAGGCAAAGCAGAGGAAGGAAATACAGAATATCACAGGACAGAAGTTACAAACAGTGTTTTAGAAGAGGTTAAAAAAAGGCTAAATTCTATCTCTCAGCTATGAAGTAAAAATCAAATTCAAATAAGCTTTAAGAATAACAGATTTTTATTCAAGATTGTGTGGATATTTCTATGCTAGAGATCAGGAGCTGTGCCAGTGTTTTTTATCACTGTATGTAGGCAACCTGGAAGAACACAAATTAGTTAGATTAAACCTCCAAGTCCCACATGCTGGGTAATCCATAGAATCACATTAATGGATGTGATTATGAAAACTAGATGACACAGTGAGTGCTCAGGGCTTAGAGTTTTCTTCTGATGAAGCATAAAGAAATGCAAATGCTGCTACTTGGACTGTACCTGGGATTTAAGCTTGTGTTATCTAGAAACCAACAGTTTTATTGTGGTATGAAGAAAGATCCATTTTAAAAGAAAAATTCTATGGAGGAAGTATAAATCAGTGGCACAGTAATGACAACCCTCCTTGAGTTAAAAAAAAAGAAAACACCTACAAGGATATTGGTCAGGCATAATTTCAAAGAAGAATGTATCCTCTAAGTGGAAAATACAGAGAGCCTAGAAAAATTAACTATAGACCAGTCCTAGGCCAGCTCTACATTGACTGTCTTGATCTGCTTACACACAAACTCCTTATTATTTTTATGTTGTTTTCTCTGCTTTTCCTCCTTATATGCTAGAAGAATTACCCTTCAGGATCATTTCTGACTAGGACTGGTATGTCTATGCACTTCATCATGATATAGGGAATCAATAACTAATATTATGTATCATAGAGAACTTCTTGATAAGGAACTAACACTAAGAGGGAGCTGATATAATGTAACATAAAGAACTAACACTAAGAAGGATAAGGAACTAACACGAGAGGGTTAATAGAAATAATTGTAGGGGCTTTTGCTGAAGCCACAAAGATAGACTNCACAGTGTGACTGGAAAACCTCACTCAGCAACTGAATACAATGAGAAGTTTTTTCTCAGAAACATGGAAGTTTAAGCCTGTAGCTGCTGAAACACTGAAGAGTTTCCCACATCTTTTGCTTGCAGAGGCAAAGCCCAACATACACAGGTAAGCTTTAAAAAAACCCCAATAAACACCAAAATAGTTGTGCAGTGTGTGTTTTCCACTGAGATCCGACTGGGGAGGAAGGAAATGGTGTGATGCTGATGTGCACCCCGGAGTGGCTCACGAGGCGAGGGCGAGCTGTCACACAGGGGATTGCAGAGTGGCACAGCACAGCCGACACAGGCACAGGGGCCCAGGAACACCTCCCAGCTGGGGGAAAGAGCAAACTTTGCGTTTCCATTGCACCAGCGGAGGCTGAAAGCAAGACAGTGAAAACCGGGAAAACAATGCAGAGCTCAAAGTGGCATTTCGGTGCTAGGGGTATTGCCTGCCTTATCCCCAGCCCATCCACCTCCTGTGGCTCCATCCCAAGCCTCGTGGCCCCTCAACTCTGTGGGCTGAAGTTGAGCCACTGGGACCTTCTGGGGGTCAGGAGGAGCTTGACCTGCAGGACAGCACTGAGGCAGCTTTTGGTGGGGCATGTAGTGATGGTGTAACAAAACGGTGTAAGAGCCTGGCGGAGGCTGTCCCTGCGCGCAGGGGGCGATCCCCACGGTCGCTCGGAGGCCCCCGGCCCTGTGTTCCTGTGAGGGGTGCATGTGTGTACACACCACTGCACACGT
>VWZF01001118.1:0-60065 GCA_013396755.1 Sclerurus mexicanus
GGCCAGCTGCAGTTTCCCACACAGAAAGAACAGAAAAACTTGCCCTATTTGGCAAGAAGTGTCTTGTTCACTAGGCTATAAAGGAAGAAAAAATCCAGGAAAAATCTGTCATCCTTACCCCTCATAGGATAAAACTTACTGTGATATCATTGTTCTCAACCTCACATGCAAAGGGATAGAAAAATCAGTCAAAGAAAGAATAGTGTATTCTGAAATACAAATCCATTTTATTGCTTAGTTTTTACTCCTAACTCATTTTGTCAGTTTGGTTTCTTTCATGCCTTTACTGCTCCCTTTACCACCACTTATGTTGCCATTTTTCAGGCAACATAATCCTGTTTCAAATGTTCTATTTTACAGTCAGTCTTTCTTCTTTACTTTTCTAAAACACACTTTTAAAAGAGATTTGATCAGTCCTTTTATTACATGGTTCCTCTGGTTTGTGTCCAAAGTCAGGATATCAAACAATCTGAGATGTCCTACTTTACCTGGGTGAATATGTCTCTGGTTGACATTTTCTTTTTGGTCTAGTGAATACTCGATGGTTTATACAAGTTAAAACACAACTAGTAGGATATTATTGAGAGCTTCCTTCACCATGAAGCTTTTCAACTGGTGAACTCACCTGAGATGGGAACACACAGCTTTAAGTCCTCAATTTAACTTGAGGAGTGAGTTGTATCAGACATGCATTTTCACTGATAGTTAATGCATTATTTTTTTTCTTCTTGCTGAGTAAATTTCATCAGCATTGTGCTATAGGATCCAACAATCATTTAATTTAAGGATAATTATGTTTTTTCAAAATGAAAATGAACTGATAAAGAAGTCGTGAGAGAGAATTTCTGGAACAGGAATCCTGAAATGTTGAAAGCACTCTACTGAATGTCTATTAGGTTGACTATTTTATTTGTTTTGTTTTAGTTGTTAATTATTTCAAAATTAATTCTTTTCTTGTAATTGACCTGCATTGAGTAAAGCAGAATACCAAAGAATGTATTGTTCTAGTGAAATGGTTCTGTCTAAACCAAGAAAGCTTTAATCTGTGTAATCTTTGCTAAGAGACAAACTGCAAGTAAAAAAAAGATTTTCATGTACCTATATTTTCCAGGGGATTATATTTTAAACTTTTAATATTCTAATATTTAAAACTTTTGAGTAACCACATTTACTAGTTGACTCTGAAACAGCCTGAGAAAATAATACATGCTATGTATGCTATCACTAATTTAGAAGGATCAGAGAGGAAATGTATTCCTGAAATACACAAGTAAAATTGGCATATGGGGAAGACAGGATTCTTTTATTCAAGTATTTTTCCAATAGTAACATTTTTATTGTAGGTTTTGAGGTGTGGTTTTTTTTGGTTTTCTTTTTGTTTTAACCTTTTTTACCTCCCTTTTTGCCCTTCTTAATCATTAATCAGTCTGCTATACCTGCAGCATATATATCAACTGTATCTGACTCTGACCAAAATTACTGATCCCTGCAAGCTAACTATGTCTTTTCAGGTTGTTTTGTTTTAGAGGACAGAACAACAGGGGAAAAAAAAAACACCAACACCTTTATGCTCTATACTGTATCACCAGGACATTTGCTTAGATATTTGCTAAGCCTTTTCTGCCATATCTGTATCCTCAGTGTGGTAGAAAGCCTGAAATTTTCTACTCATTAATTATTTCTAGACCTTGGTTAGAGAGTCTTCGGTATTCTCAGCAAGAGTTAACTCTCTCAAAGTATGATATTTGTCTAATGATTTGATTGAACATTTAGAAGGGATGTTGAAAACAAAAAATTACTATCACCTCCAGAAAAAAAAGCATCACGGTAAATAGGATATAAAATAAGTATTGTTTGATAATAAAGAGACACTCTTTTTCATACTACAGATTAAAAATTAATTAAAAATATTTTTCTAATCTCAGAAATGTTAGAAAAATGAATATTCTAAATCTGAACATTTTTCACTCACAGTGTACTAAAAAGAATCTGTTACCATGATTTCTTGTCACTGACAGTCACATAAAGAAAAAAAACCAATTTCATTTTCTTTTCTTCCTTTTTTGTTTTGGGAAAGGGTATACAACAATTTATTTAACCCAACTGATTTCTTATATTTGACCTTTCTAGCTTAACAAAGTGACTTAATAAATTCAATAAAAATATCAGAAATGCATTCAGTTACATAGTTTACAAGAAAGCTATTTTTCAGCCAAGGTCAAATACAAATGAACTGATTGAGTGGGAAATTGTATGCACTTCTGCAGCTGTAATAGCTGATTTCCTTACAGGGAACCACTGAAGTCCTGTTTTGCAGTCGACAGGGAATTTATAGTACTTCTGAAAATTTTTTTTATGACACAGAGGTGGTGAAGCCCGTGCAGCTGTTTGCCATTCAAACAGCTACTTTTCTTCATCACAACACAAGGAGAGAGCATCCTGAAATAAACATTAGCTGTTAATAAAAAATTAAGTTTGAAAGGCTGAAACCAATGTTATATCCTAGAACCACAGACAGAAAGTAGATTCTTGATTTCTCCCCCTCCCCTTTTTATCAAGATGAAAGGAATACTTGAAAAAGAAAAAAAAAGATCACTGACAGAAAATGCTTTCTTTCTACTTGCTCATATAAAATGCAAATTTCTAATCCCACGGTAGTGCTAATCCTTAAGAACAGGTAACTCCTACTGAAGCTGTAGGTTTTAAATTTATGTTATGTATTTTTCACAACACTGTCACTCCATGAAGTGGAAGTACACACTAAGGACTTACTGCTTTGCCATTTTATTAAAGTTGATGATTTTCAAAATAGTATCCTCTAAAATTCTATGTTTATGAAGCTACCTAGTCAGACAGCATATTTTGTAGCTTCACTAAGAAGCAATTCCACATTTTCTGATTAACTCTCCAGTTTTGCACCTAAGGTAACATCACTATTAAATAAACACAGCACCTCAATTCTTGTAGCACACACAGAACTTTTATCTCTACTTCTGAAGGGACCTACATATGAAAAAAAAATGGGGTTTTAAACGTTTTTTTCTAGAAAACAAAACAATGTTTAGTTATCTTTAATATATGCTGTATAGGATATCAATAACTGTTCTCATAAAAATAATTTGCAAGTAAAAAAAGAAAAATAGGAAAGAAGAAATGAGAAATAATTATATGATTCAAGTGTGTTTTGATTAATTTCTATTTTATTGCCATTATTTTAGCATCTTTCAGCAAGACTGCATATTTTATTGAGATAACATAAATCATGTACAAAAAGATAAAAGGAGAGAGAAGCCCTGAAGAATACATCATTTTCTTTCCTCCAGATGAAAGAATGAGCTCAGTCTGCACCACTCAATGCTTTAAATATTTTAGACCAGGTCTTTGCAGTTAGTCTTATTGTTTTAAAGAATGAAAATGGGCTTTCAGTTGCTAGTGGGTTTGGGTTTTTGTCACTATTTCTTTAATTTAAACATTAAAGCAATAGTCACCAATTACCAAGGACAAAAGAGAGATTATGTAATGGTGTTGTTATTGTTTAATAGAAAGCTGGCAGCACAATAGCAACTCATTGCATGCCTTTCTTTATTAAGTTTCTCTTTTCTTCAATTTAATAACCAGTTTCAAAACTTCTGTGTATGTGTGCATGATATAATTTTAAAGAAATATACTTTCTTTCTATATAATTCACTGCTAGTTTCCTTAAGAAGCTGTTGCATAGTTCAAACACATTTCTGGCACTTTTGAGTACTTCAGAATATTTTATTGTTAAGTAATAGATTACTTCTACATACTTATCCATACTTCACACTACACTTTAAAACAAAGTAATATGACATTCAGTGGCTAGAATACCTATTTCTAAATAAAAAACAACTCCTGTAATTTGCAGAGTTTATAACATACTAATGTAGAATCATAGAATAGTTATGGTTGGAAGAGACCTGAAAGACCACCTAGCTCCAACACCTCTGCCATGGGCAAGGACACCTTCCACTAGACCAGGTTAGTCAGAGCCACATCCAGCCTGGTCTTGGACATCTCAGGGATGAGGCAACTACAACTCTCTGCAACCTGTTCCAGTGCCTCACCACCCTCACAATAAAGAATCTCTTCCTAATATCTAATCTAAACCTACTCTTCTTCATCTTAAGGCTATTACCCCTTGAACCTTTTACTACATACCCTTGTGAAAAGTCCCTCTCCAGCGTTCTTGTAAGCCTCTTTTACATACTGGAAGGCTGCTGTAAAGTGTCTCTGTAGCTTTCCCTTCTCCAGGCTGAGCAGCCACAACTTTCTCAGCCTGTCTTAATAGAAGATGTGTTCCAATTTAGTCGCTCTCCTCTGGCCTCGCTCCAACAGGTCCACACTTGTGTTGGGGATCCCAGAGTCGGATGCAGTACTTCAGAGAGGTTCACACCTCTTTTGAGGCAGTCCAGGATGGGGCTGGCCTTTTGAGCTGCAAGCATGCATTGCTGAGTCATGTTGAGCATTTTGTCCACAAACTTTCTTCCCAGGGCTAGTCTCAAGCCATTCTCTAACCAACCTGTACTTGTGCTTGGGATTGCCCCAATCCAGGTGCAGGACTTTGTACTTGGTCTTGTTGAACTAGAACAGGCCCATCTCTCAAGTGTGTCAAGGCTCCTCTGGACACCATCCCTTCCCTCCAGTGTGTTGACTGTACCGCAGAGCTTGATGTTGTCAGCAAACTTGCTGATGGTGAATGCAATCCCACTGTCCATGTTTCTGACAAAGATGTTAAAAGGTGCTGGTCCCAATACCAACCCTTGAGGGATGCCAATTATCACTGCTTTCCACTTGGATATTGAGCTATTGACCACAACTCTTTGAGTGCAACCATCCAGCCAATTTTTTATCCACCAGCGGTTCTTTTATCAAATACTCTTCCCTATCTTTTACTCAGTCAGAGATGATTTCAGCACAGTTGCTGAGTTGGCTTTCATCATGGTCCATACATTCTGCATTCTTTGTGCGACACATTCTTCTCCCTGAACTATGTTAACCTCTCCTTAGGTTTGAGATAACACCTCTACAATAGTACGACATTTATCTTATCTCAAGTTCTTGCTGTGGTGACTTAACTTACAGTCCAAGTTTCAGGTCATATTTGGTGGGGTGAGGCTTCAGTGGTCATTGGCTGTTGCCAATGTCCCAGAACTTGGGGTGATCTTTGTTTGACCAGTGATATGCGTACAAGCAGTTGCTTCTTTGCACAGCTTGCCACAGTGGGAATTTTTGACTAGATACTTTACTCGGTATGTGCTAACCAGATCTCGCCTCTGTCAGACCTGGAGTTAGCACCATCCTGTCACTCCATTCTGTGCTTATCTCATGGCTGATCTCTGTGGCCTGAAAAATGTTTGAGACAGGCAACTGTGCTCTTTAAATCCTTACAGGGGGTCAAATAAAGAAATGTTACAAAGAGCTGAGAAGCACATCAACAAACACATGCCAGCAGAAATCACTACATCTTTGCACCCTCAAACAAAATCGTCTCTGTACCAAGAGATTATTTAAAACATGAAACTGCTTTAAATATCAAAAGTGGAAATATGAACCATCTAAAAAAATTATCTGAAAGCTGGAAAGTAAAAGGTAAATTGGAAAAAACATGAACAATGGAGTGTTGGATTTTTTTGCTATTTTTGTTACTATTTTTATTTCCTCCCTTTCCTTCTTTCCTCCTTTCCTCCCTTCCTCCCTTCCTTCCTTTTCTCGTAACTGTTACACTCAAACTTGTAAGATGAACTAAGAGATACATCATTGGATCAGCCCAAATTTCATTTGCTTAAACCTTTACACTGTAGTGAGTGTGTGGAATCCTCCTTGAATGATAAAATTGCAGTGTATTTTTATTAGAATAGCAATCAGAATTAGATTATTATTCAAATTGCTATAATCTATTGAAAAGAAATCATTATGAAATTGAAACAACTTTGACATTAAGTTTTTTGAGGAAAGAAAAGGGAAAGTTGTTTAACTGACTCAAGATAAATTAATGAGCTGTGAACATCTTGCCAGATTTCCTCTTGTTTTTCCTAGCATACATAATTTTGAATAGTTGCGCTCACCCAGGTTTTTCTGAAGGTAGTTTCGCACCTGATTTTCTAGTACTATGAAAGATAGTTTTAATGTATAAGCACATACTTATTGTTTTTAAGTACCAAAGATAATATGAGTCACTTTTTGTTTCATGAACACAAAATTATCTGGTAGTCATAATATCTAGCAGCCTAAATTATCTATTATCCATACAAATAGGAGAATAAAAGCCCTGCTTCAAAGATCTCTGAAGAAAATGGAAAAGCTTGTTTCAATTTTCTGACTGTACTGCAGCTACTAAATACCTGAATTAAATACTAAGTGAGCAAATAAGCACTTCCTAGCCAATCCTTAATTTGAGAGATAGTAGCAGGTAGTTATGCAATAATACATCATTCAGAACCAAGGCATTGATTACATTTCTAATAAGTACAGATTTAAAACCGGCATATTTACATTCTGAAGTACTTTTTGAAAATACATTCTTTTTGTTTTACCTCTATATTGGTAATTGGTATGGCAAACGCCTAGTTTTTCATTCCATCTGTGAAGGTTTGAGTTGGCTCCCTGACAAAAGCCAACAGCAGCCACACGGCTTCCCCCACCCAGGAGAAAAGGGGGAAAAAAAACCAAAAGAGAATTGTAGTAAAAGTATATATATTCACATATATTACAAATATATACAATCAAACACTATGAATCTACAGAATAAGAACCCCAAACAACTCCAAAAGGGAAAAGGGGGAAGGGAAAGGGAAATGGGACAAAAATGGGTAAGAACAAAGCAAAGACAGATATACACACACTCGTAAACTCAGGGAAAAAGCTCAATAAGTAACTAATACAATAAAATCTCACAAAAAGTAACTTCCCTTAAGAGTAGCAGTAGAGATCTCCACCTCCGGACGAGTGAGGCACCAGTGTCTCCGAGAGGCCTCAGCTCACATAGATAAGAGCTAAGCCAGCACAGAGACCTGATGTCCTCCCCAGCACACGAAAGGAAGAGAGAGAGAGGGAGGCAACTCCCCAATCTTATATACCCCTGATTACGTGAAGGAATGGTGTGGAATACTTCCTTAGTTATAACCTGGTTACTAGGGAAGGCCCAGACCAAAACCAAGAAAACTAAACCACCACACCATCTTAATGTTAACAGAAACTATGTACTGTTGAATCAGGGACAAGATAAATCGCTTTTGTGCCCACATATAGTTTATAATCACAAATATGTGTCTGCACGAACATGATGCATATGGACAAGCATACAAATAGCTGTAATAAATGTGTTCATGAAATACATAGGTAGTGTTAATATTCCATTTCCTCCCATCTCCATAATTTTCCTTTCTTTTTCCTTTCCTTTTCTTGTTTTGTGGTTTTTGTGGGGTTTTTTGTGTTTTTTTGTTTTTTTTCTTAAAGAAGGAAGCAGTGTAGTAATTTGAAGTGCCTCCCTCATGACTGAGAAAGCTTGGGTAAGCATTAAGCACCAATATGAAGTTAACTAATTTTCAGGTATAAATAGGGGGTATGCAACCCCATAAACAGAGTTACTTTATTCTCTGAATAACTCTTGTCTCTAGAAATAGAGACTCCATGAGTCTGCCTTCTACACACATTTCTATACTTGCCAGAGAAAGTAAAGTGGCAGATGACAGTGAGGAGAAAGAGAACAGAGGCAGCAGACAAAAACATTAGCACTAATAACCTTGCAAAGTACAAGGAGGAAGAAGACAAAATTATTATGCTAATATTATTTGTAATGACCCATGCCTTTGTGAGCAGCCTTGTACTCACTCTCCCAGCACATGCCTGCAAGGTGGACATGGTTTGTGAACATGGTAAAAACTCTGAGACATATAGAACCCCACATACTTCAGGAATGACCTTCATCTGTACCTGCAGGCTTGCTGACTGGACAAACAGTGAATCTGCTCTCAAGGGCAGTCAAACACACCACAGTCAGATAAAATGTCTCTTACAGTATTTCTACAGCTGAGGGAGTTTACAAAACATCTCCTTGCTCAGGGCCATATCTATGAGAATAGTAGATCTACAGTAGATCTACTAAAATCTACTAGGAATAATTTACAGTATGTAAGAGTATAGTGATTAGACAAACTGGTCTCTAATGAAAAGATTAACGTGAATATTTTGGAGTCGTTAATGTTGGAGCATTTTATCATAGCTTCCTACTACATCTTGACAACATTAAAATAGATTAAAAATCTGATTAAAAATTTTCCAAGACAAGAAAGGCTGGAAGCTTTGATTGAGAGCTGAAAAAAGTACAGACAGAGGGGAATATTGCATGACTTCCAAAATCTGAATAACATACTATACTAACTTGTGAAATTTTGCAAGAAGATTTTCCTGTTCTTATTCTCTAATGTACTTATTGAAGCTAGTCTAGCTCTTAATATACTCTTTAAAGCCTTGAGCAAATATTGTGGTTTCAAATGGAAACAGTAGGAGCAGGGGAATCATTGGTGCTAGATCACAGATTGGCAGAAACATATTGAAAGACACCAAAGTTAAAATTTCCAAGCAAAACCATAAAAAATTACACTGATTTTGATTTTAGGTAATGAAAATAAAAATCAATAATGGGACATAGACTTCAAAGAAACAAAGTTAACTTCAAGGTTATTTTCTTTGTGTGCCAATACCATCAATTATTTGAACATTTTTTCTGTTTAAAAGTACATGCCTTTCTTTTCTTTTTTTTTTTTTTCCCTTAATCGCTCCTAATTTTTAATGGGGTCATTTGACTTTTTTTTTTTTTTTAAATCAGTTCTTTTAATCCTAGCTTAATTTGCAATGTGTACTCATTTCATTCTAAATTAGCAACAAACAAGTTCTACTGACTTATATTTGGGAGGTCACGGAAGTAATATTCTGTAGAAGAATTAACAGCCAATAAACCATTAAGCTGCTATACCTCTGGAGGATGAAAATTTCAAAATCACTTTGAAACTCAGTATCATTGGAAGGATGCAAGTATGTGAGTGTATCATACAGAACTCTTGCCTATTTTTTATAGCCCACAGAGTAGTATTTCATTAGTGTTGATGGCAATTCACAGCAACATCATTTTCACTCAGTCATAGAATGGAATAATTTTAGTATTTATATGAGCTATTCAGAATTTATGCAGAAAATTTCTTCTGATTTCATTGAAAAATGCATGATTACACAACAATTTAAAGGCAAAGACATCAGGGAGTATTATTTGATGTGATGATGCATAGCACAATCTGGCTTGTAGTATTATAATATAATATGATGCTTGCAGCATCTCTTGGATATAAATTGGTTCAGGCATCCTTTAAAAGTTCGCTCACTTTCTTGAAATCTGTTTGAATCATTATCTCCTACCTCTATGTCTACCTGGGATCTGTAACAGAGCTTCATAACCACCAGTCTCAGCCATTGCCTCTTTCAGGGTAAAGACAACAGGAAAGCACTAGGACCTTGTGCCATTGAGATTGTCTCTGCTTGTGATGGCATCAGTTAATTTAAGCTGCCTTTAGATATGATACATATGAATACATATCAGTCCATGAATAACTAAAAAGCTAACCAGGAGATTTAAAAACAAAACAAAACAAAACCAAAACCAAACAAACAAAAAGACCAAACTGATTTTGCTATACACATCAAAAGGTGATTGGAAATAATATCCCGATGGAGGACAGAGAGAAAGTGAAGATTTGCCAAATACAGCTATTTGGAGAAACACGATGAAAAATAATTTAATAAAAAATGTTGCTTCACAAAGACTATAGAATCTTGCTTGGAGTACTTGCCAAGAAATCATTAGGAAATTGAAAACCCTGTTCAGAAAATCTCTGACTGAGTGCAGTGTGTTGCTGTGCATCTTGTTGCTTCTGCAATACAGAGATTCAAGGCAGAAATGAATACCACAAGTCCTGGACTGCCTACCACAGAAAACTACAGACTGCACAGCTTGTGACAGCTTGTGGGTCCCTGGGCTTCTTCACGGTGAGACCACAGAAATGAGTTTCTTGCTATAATTTTAGGTTACCTGCTACAGTCATGATTGTCAGTCTGGAAGCATAAGGGCATAGGGAAGTTATGAAATCCTAGTCCAAGAGAACATATCATTAAGTAAAGGTTATTAGCATAATCATCAAAACATTTTACAAGATATACTCCTCCTAGAACAAGGTGTAGTCTGAGGTAAAAATCTGATTAATAAAATTGCCTCTATTTATTCTGTCTCTATCTCACACTGTCTAATGTCAGTTTTCAAAGCTGTTCACTAAAGCAGGCAAACATGTTTGAGTGTTCAGGACTTGTCTCCAACTCAGAGTGAATGGAAGTAGAAGTTCAGCTATTCTATAGTTGTCCATTCTATAAGGTTAATGTAGACAGAAGCAGTATTTTAAAAATTAATGTTACAATATAATTTCGCTGCTTAAATGGTATTAAAATACTCAGAACTTGCTCAGGTTGATATTCAGACTATAGAGAGGGAAGTGTCTTTCTTATGTTGCTTCTTGGATGATTCCTAAAGCAACAGTTTATTGTTATTGAATTTGTTTAACTGTTTTGTCATGGTGAATATTAAGCATGTGAATTTACTTGGGACCAATAAGTTACAATATGAATAAAAGCTACAATAAATCGTTCAAATGTATGAAGCCACTGAAAACAGCAAAGTTAAATTTGGAACAGCTTTGTTCCTATTTATAGTAAGCATAATTGGTTCAGAATACAAAAGGAATGGCACAAACTATTCCAAGTGTTTGCATCCACCAGCTGGCCCTGGAGGTTTGGTTTACCTCACTGCTAGGCCCTCAGGAGTTGAATGTTTGTGGTCCACAGCCCCTCTTCTGCTGCAGGTGTTCAGACCTTCTTGAACACACACACAGACACTCAATCCATCCAGCAGCTGGCCCTTAGATCCTCTCTGCTCTGGCTGCTTTACACACAGACAGCACATGCAGATAGGTCTCTCAGTTGACCCCCAAGCTCCACAATGTTTGACTTGAACCTTCTGGTCCGTTCAATACCCAATTTGCAGACACTCTGGTCTCTCCAGTATTCTTCACAGACTTACATGCTTCTTGATGCCTGTCTTCCACACTGCTTACCCTGTTTACAGAGAAGTCCAGGTACGTGATCAGTAAGAATCACACATATGTACCTGTGCAACCTGCACACACCCTGAAAAACATGTCTGATCTGTTCAATATCCTCAGTCATAGTGTCCCACCTGCCCACGCTGGAATACCTGTAGCACCATGGCTTTCTAGGAGACATGAGTTCAGGATTGCCTTCAGAAAGTGAGTCAGTATGTTAGCAGAAGGGGAGAGGAAGAGATGGGAGTGAATGTATACACATGATGTCACAAAGTGCACAAACTGATCTCAGAAGTCCAAAGTTCTCCTAAGTCCCATCCGCACATGTGTACAGAACAAGTGCAACAGAATATAATTTGCCCATTGAACAAAGCAAAAGAAATCAGGGAAGTAAGCATAACGTTTCTGGGGGGAAAAAAAAAGGGAAAAAAACATACAAAGATTCAAAATCCAACAGCAATTCAAATACAATGTACTGTATATTACATTGTCAGTAATTCCATGCCAAATACAATTTTAAATAATCACAAGACTATGTTATAAAGACAATCAACTGATATATAACATTTTTTTTTTTTAATAAATGTCCTTCATTAATATTAGGCCTGGTTTGTTCAAACATTAGATGGTCCTCTAAATAGGTCATTCAACTTTCAAATGTAAGTAGAAGTCTCTCATTCTAATCAGGGCAATTAAATGTGTGTTACTAAGGGTTTATTCAGTTCTTTTAATCATTGTACAATTTATAAGTCAGTTTCTTTTATCTGTAACTTGAATCCTTGAACACAGAGCACTTGAGGGATCAAGCATCATTTTCATTAACTATAATTTCTTTGAAGTAAAATCTGTCCATTGCAGTATAATTCCATGTTAATTTGAATCACTGTTCTGCTTTGACTGCAACAAGCTTTATTTTTGCAGCACTTGACTGTAACTGTGAATTACAGACAAGACATATTCTGAAGACGTGAATTGGTACAGGTGTAATTGGCACAGAATGAAGGTTTGTTTTTTTTTTATTTTTTTCTCTTTTTTTTGAATTCACCTTGTTTTATGAAAAAACACTACCGGTGTCTGCTCTGGTTATAAAATTATTCGTTCTTTTTTTTTTTTTTTAAGTTAGAGCTCCACTTGGGGGTTAATTGGGCAACATGTAACACTGTAATTAACTTTAGTAGAAAATAATTACAAGTATACTCAATATTATTTTTATAATATAAAGAAATAATAATAATTTAAAAAAAAACAAAACGAACAGCCAACTGTAGGAAAATGTGTCCTCTGTCTGTACTATAAACTAACAAGAGGAAGATGGGAACGTATTGTTCCTTAAAGCAGGTGCTGATAGAACTCAATTAATTCTCTCTGATTTATCAAATTATGTAACAAAACATTCTTATTTGTGCTTTGCAGATATAGAGCAGATGACACAGGAACTGCCAAACTTTTTTCACAGTAATAAGGAGACGTGATTCTGACTTATTTCTGGGATTCTGTGAGGGGGATGGAAAGGGAAGGAAAAAAAAAAAAAGATATTTATTTGGATTTAAAACCTTATGTGTAGTTAATTTGTTAAACTCCATGTATTCTGTGTCATACAGCTAAAGATACAGTATTGATCTATATTGATCAATATTGATATATTGATACAGTATATCAATATTCCCCATCTGTCAAAATCTATACTAGACAAAATTTTCAGATTCTGAGATTTCTAGATCTAGAACAAAAAGATAATATTTACTTCTATGTTTTACAAACAAAATTTTGCTCAGTGGAAAATTATCAATAGGATTTCTTTTTTCATTTAATTCAGTGGTTTTAACTCCTTCCACTTCATCACAAACTTTCATGACAACAGCTTGAAACAACATAATCATGCTCTTAATAGGATGTCTCCTGACACTCGCCAGTATCCTCCATGTCCAAATATCCTCTAAATGATGAAGACACATAGACAAATCATGTCCATAGTGCTTTATTCATTATTTATAAATAGGCAATGGGCACAAACTGAAACACAGGAGGAAAAACTTTTTTATTCTGTGGGTGACTGAGCATTGGCACACACTGCCCAGAGAGGTTGGAGAGTGTCTTTCTTTGGAGATATTGAAAAGGCATCTGGACACGGTCCAGAGCAATCCAGACCTAAGCACCCTACTTGTTGCAGGCGTGTTGCACCAGATGTTTCCTAGAGGTGTCTCTCAACCTCAACAATTCTGTGATTCTCTTATTTAGCTTAAAGGGAAATCTCTGAAAACTTGCATTTATGAGGATAAAAGGTATCCTAAATTATGAAAATCCCTATGAATTGTTACTTCTACTGCTGATTTTTCATTTTTCATAGTCAGGCAACATTTGACTGTGGCAGTAGCTGAATAACTCTCTTTTGGAAATTTATGGGTTTTTTAATGAGCTTCTCAGTGCAGCTCTTAGAAAACTACAATTTGGAGAAGTCAAATGAAAATGTTTTTCTATAAATGCTCTCAAGCATGTTTATTCCACATAAGGTTTTTTTAAAAATCCTGACTCTTGGGTGTAAAGAGTTTTTGGATGAGCTTATGGAGGATTTTAGAATGGATAAGTCAGAAAGAAAACAAACAAATAAACAAACAAACAAACAAACAAACAAACAAACCTATTTAATTGCCACCCTCTAGGATAACTATGGCGTTTTTGAATCATTTACTGAAATTCCTATAGCCTCTAAGTTTACTATTTATTAGTTTGTGATAAGATCTCTGATTAGATGCACTGCTATTTTGAAAAAGAAAACATGCATGCATAAACCCCAATATTTTTTATTAGTTTTTTTAAAATACTGCTTTGACTTAGTAATGCATATGAATTTATTGTTTATATAGCTGTCTCTTAAACGTAATCTTTGAAGAAGAAATACGTCCACATAACTAAAAAATCCACAAGTTCTCTCTGTACAATTTTTTTAGAGAACCAATCACATATTAGGTGTTTAATTCTGAAAAACATCTGAAACCTTATACCTCTTTAACACTTACTCAACTCATTAATGCTGTATTATTTTATTAATATTCACAACAAAACACTTTAGTATGATGATTAAAATACTTAAAATCTAGGACAAAAATGCTATATAATAAAGTCTTCATGCAGTGTCTTACAAAGTTAGAATGTTTTGCAGTAGGCACAAAGGTAATTTACAAAAATAATGGGAGTTCATTATGCTTAATGTTGATTTTTTTTTCCTTCAGAATTCAAAAAAGGGGACAAAAAGTCTGAAACTGCTACAGATGTTGTTGAAAATCAGATTTGTGAAAGCACAAATCTGAAGCATTAAAAATCACATAAGACTTTGTACACCTAGTTTTAGTCACCTAAAAGTTTTTATATATATATATATATATGACCTATCCTATAATTCCCTCATTGTTAATGGGAGAACACAGGCTGGTTTTGAAGAAGGTTGGGTAAAGCAGCCCTGCTTATATACCTAAGAAGAGTGAACTCTCTTGGAGAGGAACCTATTTATCTCTGAATGAGAGCCTCAATCTCCAACTAGACCACTCATGTCAGTGAGCCTACAACTATTTCATCACCCTGAGGCTGAATAACAGAGAGAGAAAGTAGTGACCTATACATAGACTTTGGGGAAAAATGTTTTGCCTATACTGACTTTTGAACTGTTCTCAGATAGTCTTTGGAAAAGGGCGAGTTGGCTTAGAATGAAATAAATGAAGCCGTGCCAATGACCATGAAATAAGGTAGAGATAGTTGTTTGTACCCAGGAATGTATTGTAGCACTATTTCATTTACTGAAATATGTGTAGTTATTAGTTTTTACTTCCAACTCAGATACTTTTCATGCAGCTCCACCAACTTATACACAGAACTGCTACTTCTGATGCTATAACGCAGCATTTCTGACTGCAAAATTTTCTTTTCTTAAACAAGGCTTAGTTATGTATGATCCAGACTTGTGAATTCAACTTGTATGATAAATTCAAAAAGCCAATGCAAATCTAAAAAACATGATTTCACTAGAAATTCTGTATGGAACTTTGTGGCACAGAATTACAGTGGAGCTTAAATGTCTCAAGGTTGCCTTCATATAAAAAAATCATTTCCATAATTCTTGGCTGACCAGCATATAATTTGGAAAACTTTCGAAGTGAGGTGTTAGCAAATGTTTGCTTTCTTCTCCAAACATAGTTATTACACTAGAGAATTAAAAGTTAAAACTATAAAAGTTATCTCTTAGATATCAATTGAGGAGTAAAAGATCACCTGGGTTTATGAGTGAAATTGAAAAATGGTTGAAATTACAAAGAAGTAAAACAGCAGGATTATCTTTATATATGCACCAACAGTATTTCCAAAGGACATTGTAACTTGTTAATATTTTAGAATTTTTTAAACATACTTTTTACATTCAGTTCACAATAAAGCAGTAGATAAAAGAAAAATGAATGGCATGAGACTTTCAAAAGACTATAGATAGAATAACTTGTGAAAAAGATCCCTTAAAGCTAAATCATATAGAAAGGCAGATAATAGAGATTACAATCTAGCTGAAATATGGGAAAGAGGAAAAATGATTAATTTTTGGCAGAGCAAAATGCTAATCCACAATGTCACTGTTTGCACTGAAGAATATTGTGATTGTTCCTACATTAACAATTAGAAAAATAGTTTTATCACCATAACAATTTTCATAAGTATTTCTTCCAGATATGTGGTTTAAATAAAATAATCAATCATATGAATATTTAAAGAATAGCCATTGCACTTTTCATTAGTATTTTCAAGTCAGTTGTTCACCATCTTCTCTTAGTTTCTGGTTAATACAAGTTTGTTTACATGAGAATAAGGAAAAGAAAGGCAGAGTTACAGGGAGCTAAAATAGAATGCTAATAACTAGACTGTAAATAAATTTTACCAGATATTTAAATTATATTTTACTTTAGGTGAAAATAAATGAGAAGAAAGACATGTACAAAATTAGAAATCATATATGGAATATAGAGATCCATTTTATTTTATGCGATAGAAAAAAGATAAAGCAATACTTACTGATATTACAAAGGAAATTATTCAGTACTGGCAAAGGGGGTATTATTCAAATACACAGGCACTGGAACACAGAAATCAGAAACATAAATTATTAACTATAGAGATTAATATCGAATAGCTGATATTTCATAGATGTTTATTTACTGGTTTTCTGTTTCTAAGTCATGATAATAAAACTTAGCTTGCAATTTTTATTTCTGGACCAAACCAAGATATCCTCTCATTTTCCAGAGGCAAAAAACCCCTGTGGACACACACTTTATCTTTGCTGCCACATGACAGATTTTGTCCAAACTTTTACTGGTCACAAGGAGACTGTGTTTTTCATAGCACATCTTGAGCTTTGTCTACTTCTCCACAGAACTTTAAACTTATTTATCTTTTCCTTTTCCTCTGGAGATTGAATTAGTGCATGTCTCAGATATTGTTAGACACATGTTCTAATCCACTTGGTATTTTGTTTACAAAGAATATAGTAACTGTCACACTGCAAAAAAGATGGTACATTTTTCCTCTGAACAGGGCTGAATGAAATGTTATAAACCAAATCCACCCACAGGACTTTGCTCTTTGCTTCACAATCTTTCCTGCTGAGCCATTGCCTGGGATCAGATCTGAAGCAGAACGAACATAACCAGGAATCTGGAAAGCCCGGCAGCTGTCATGGAGTTTAGTCTGTGGGTATGTGCGTGTACGTGCCTCAAAAACAACCACCAGACACAGAGAGATGTAAAGTGCCAGATAAATATGTTTTACTAAAATTTAACATTGAGATTGGTGTTTGGGTTTTTTTCTCCCCTTTGTGTGTAGAGAAAACTTGATGGGATTGCTTAATGGGATTGTTTGATGCTTAGTTAAGGAACTAACCATGAAATCTTCCACCTCTGTCATGTCTTTATTTGCAGTCTTGGTTTCTGTCAACATGGTCTTTTGGGTTTTTAATTTCTGGTTTTGTTTTGTTGTTTGTTGGGTTTTTTTGTTCGGTTTGGTTTGTTTTTTTGGGGGGAGTTGGGTTTTTGGGGGTTTGTTTGTTTGTTTGTTTGTTTGTTTGGGGTTTGGGTTTTTGTGTGTGTGTGTTGTTTTTCTTGTAGTCTCAGCAATCTGAGCTTTTGTTGTCTTCAGTATCTGAGGTGTTCCTCCTTACAGTCCTCATAGTCAGGCAATTTGCTATTGTACCTCTGTCCCCCAGTGATCACACAGTCTTTTCTTGAGGTGCAAACTCTGTCCCCTCACAGTAACTCCTCTAGTTTTCCCTTTTTTCTACCTGAAGTCTTATCATCATCATCTCCTCTGGAGCCTTCTCCCTTGCATTCCAAGGTAAGGCATAATCCTCCAGATCACAGAATCATTGAATCATAGAACAGCTCAAGCTGGATGGAACCTTGAAAAATCATCTGGTCCAAAAATTTTATGGGAAAGGGAACTTAAATGAGGTTATTTAACATCATGTCCTGTCTTGTCTTTAAAAGCTCCAGGGACAGAGACCCCACGATGTCCTTGGGGATATTGTTCCACTGACTGACTTTTCTCACACTGATTTCTTGCATCAAGAGGAAACCTCTCCTGCTGTAAAGAAAGAAACTGTGCTCTCTGTAGCCACCCTTTAAGTACTGGAAAACAGTGATGAGGTACCCCTGAGCCTTCTCTTCTAGAGGGTCAAAAGATCTTGTTCTTTCCTCATAAGGCAGATTCTTCAGCAGTTTGATCAGCCTTGTGGCCTTCCTTTGAACACTCTCCAGTCTGTCTGCATCTTGGTGAAATTTTGGGGAGCAGAAACAGGCACAGTACTCCAGCTTTGGCCTGACAAGTGCTTAGTAGGATGACCACGTCTCTGTCTCTTCTAGTAATGGCCCCATAGATGCAGCCCAGAATCTAAGCTGCTTTTGTTGCTGCAGGGGCTCACTGCTGACTCATGTTCAGCATGTTGTTTACCAGGATCCTCAGCTTCCTTTCATCAAGGCTGTTCCACAGCCCCACAGATCCTACCTTGTCCTTATTAAACTTCACACTGTTCTTGCTATCGCTCTCTTTCAGCCTGTCCAGGTCTCTCTATAAGATGGCTCTCCTTTTTGATGTGTTCACATAATTACTCACTTTATTTTCATCAGCAAACTTAGTGAAGGTGATAATTTATGAAGATGTTGAAAATTGTCAGGCCCAGTATCAGTCCTTGGAGTATCTCACCTGTGACAGGCTGTCAGCCTGAGTAAAAGCCATGGATTACCACCCTCTGACTGTGGTCTAATAGCCAATACTCTACCCATCTCGCAGACCACACGTCTACTCTTGCCAGTTTATTTAGGAGGAGGTAATGGACAACAGTGTCCAATTCTTTGCTAAAGTCAAGCGAAACAGTATGCACTGCTTGCCCCACATCCATAGAAAATCCTACTTCGTTGTCAGGCTGCCAGATGTTTCCATATTTCACATTGTTCCTTAACAGGGAGTCACTGGACAAGTGCCCAGATGTGTTTGTTGAAACTCTTGAACTTCTCATTGACAGAGTGTATAGTGGCAACCTCCTAGATGTGCAGAAGGTATGAAAAGTCCAGTCCAGAAGCGATTTCCATTGAATAGACTAGAACAATAGGCAAAGCAGAGCAGAAACAAGCTCCACAGAATGGGATCCAAACTGCACTGTGAGTAAGCCCAAGAGCAGAAGCTAGCCCACATGCTTTGCTTTAAAATACATAGAGTAATGAATTTCCCTTCACAATGTTTTCTGTGCAAATTGAGGTCCTTGGTAGCATGAATAGACACTATGTTTATAAACAAGAAGTAGGCTGCCATAATACATTCCTGCAGAAGGACCTGATCATGAACCAACAGAATTTAAAACTTTGTTGGATTAATTCAGAGGGAAAGAAAAAGTGCTGAAGAAGATTTATATGGTTGAACCTAACTTTTGTTTGTTTTGTTTTTGGTTTCCTTATATTGGGGTTGGTTGGTTGTGGGGTTTTTTTGTTTGTTTGGGTTTTTTTTTTTGTGATTTTTTTATTTGTTGTTTGGTTTTGGTTTTTTTTTTTTTGGGGGGGGTGTTGGTTAATATTTTGGGGTGTTTGTTTGCTTGTTTTCTTTGGTTTGATTTTTTTACCCCCCAGATATTCCTAACATAGATTTTTATCTGTACAAATAATTTTATTTTTACTATTTTGAGCAGTGGCTTTGAGGGTTGAAAAGAGATGCAGCTATGTCAGAGACATTTAGATGAAGTGAGAAGAGGTAGCAAGGTAAGTGCTTCTTAAGGTTTTCAATTTTTTTCTGAGAAACAATTGAGGATGGAATTTTAAGTATGAATTTTCATTCTTAAAAACCTCTAGCCAAACAGACAAACAAACAAACCAACTCACATGAAATATAATCATTCCCAAAAAAATTAATCTTGCTACAGTTTAGAAAAACTTTGTGACAGACAAACATCATTTCAACAGCATCTACTCAGGTAATACTTTTTATCTGAAGTTTATTACACTTGTCTTTTCGAACAGGCACAGCTCTATTTTTAGGCAACTCCTGAATCTTTCAGAAGAGCTGTCAGTCATTACCCTGCCAATTCTGGTGAGAGCAATGTGCTTTCTGCTGCCAGGCTTTGCCTAGGATTAAACACGAGCACGCACTGCCCGATGCTGTCCCGTCTCGTTTCCCCTGGGTGGCACTGCTATACCACGCTTTCCCGGCAGAGACTCGTGACAGAGTCCTCAGTGACATTGCTGTGCTGAGCAGCGAGAAGGTCACCACATCAGTAACAGAACGTAAAGAGAAGAGCATCCTGTCGGACTGAGGATGGAAAATAGCTCTGTATGCCTAGAGAGGTGATCATGCCGGACCAGTAGGAATAAGTTGGTAGGAATGTGGCTTAAATACACCGCTAGGACTGTAGGATCCAATTCAGCTGTAACAGTGACGATGCAAACACAATAGGTTTAAGTGCTGTGCTGGTTTTGACCGGGTTAGTTAATTCTCTTTGTAGCAGCTGGTATAGGGCTGTGTTTTAGTTTTGTTCTGGAAACAGTGTTGATAAAAAAGGGATGGTTTTGTTATTGTTTAGTTTATGTTTCTCTTAAATATTTCATCAACAAACACCTGAATCATTATCACAATCTCATCCTTTTTTTTTTCTTCAATTTTTTCCTTTTCAATCACCTTGAAATCACCACTCATCTATTAAATTTGATGTTAAAAAAACAGCAGACAAATTATCAAAGATTAGCTTTTGTCTATATGAAAGACAGCATCAGTATCTAGATTTGACATTTTAACTTTTACGTGACAGGCATCATGGAGTTACACTACTCTGTGAAATATGAAGTGAGACCTTGTCTGTTGAAAGAGGTTTGTTGATCAACTGGGCTGAGTGGAGGGTACTGGGTACTTCATCCTCTCCTTCTTGGGCTACAGGAGACTGCAGGAAACTCTGTCCAGCACTATAATGAGTAGCTACTGAGGATAGTTTTACTCTGGTCATTGAAGAGCAGAAATCCTATCTCATCCCATCCTAGTCCTTCCATTCCATCCCTCTGTGTGGTTAAAAACAAAGATTTATGGAAACAAATTCTGTCATCAAGACCAAAAGGCATCATCTGATTAATACCTTACAGGCAGATTGGTCTCAGAGAAAGCTAGCTGGAGTTGCCAGAAATAAATCTAGGTACAAGTTAGCTAGCAGTGTTGGACATCAGGGATCTGATTGCTCAAAGTTAATTCTTTGCCTTTTTTATTTATCAGTATATATGTCCCCAGTATCTTTCATGCTGCTGAGAGTGAAATTAAGACTAGGATTGAGACAGTTTTCATGGCTTTTTTCTGTAGAACTTAGTCCGTGACTGGATTTCAAAAAAAGGACTTAGATATTGTGAGACACAGCATAGCAATATTTAAAGTAGAGGGACTGAGTGTAAGAGTAGTATTTATAATGCAGAGTTTCTAATTTCTGAGACATTGATATTTTATGGAAGAGGAACAGATGTATATGGCATTCGGAAATCCAGCCAATTCAAAGATGTCACACAGCATCAGAAATTGATGTAGCAACAGAAAATATCACAAAGAAAGTTTAAGTGCCACTCTTTTGGACCTGTGGATTTTCCCTCATCAGAGGCAGAAGCAGTTCTGTGGCAAACAGCAAAACATTTAGACTGTTGAAGGCTTTCAGCATTGACTTCCAAAAATGCTGAGTATTGGCTGCATATAATGACTGTAATAAAACCTGTTGCTCCTGCAGCTTGTATCAGACTAAAGAAGGGATGTATCAGTGTGTCTGTGTGTGAGGAAGAAAGGGTTAAGTCCCTATTTGTCATCATACTTTAATGAGTAGTATCAGACTGTATCTGGCAAAATAGCCATTTCTAATGAGGAGTTGGAAATGAAAATTAGCAGGCAAAAGAAAAGTTACTGATGAGACATAATGAGAATATTACAAGGAGACAATTCAGGATGAAAAAGGTTCAGAAACAAACAAACAAACAAACAACAAAACCCCTCATGAGAAATTGCTTCGTGGTACTAGTTTATATCATGCATCTTTGAGACTGGGTATACCTACATTTTATTTTATGTAGTAACGTGGTTCAACCCCTGCTGGCAACTAAGTACCACACAGCTGCTCACTCACTCCTCCCTACCCCACACATGGTGGGATGAGTAGGAGAATCAGGAAAAAAAAAGAAAAACCAAACCCAGGGCTTGAGATAAGAATGGTTTAATAACTGAAATAAAGTAAAATATAATAATAAAATTAATGCTAATGATAATCATAACAAAAATAATATTAATTGTAATGAAAAGGAGAGAAAGAGGAATAAAGTCCAGGAAAGACAAGTGATGCACAATACAATTGCTCACCATCCACTGACCAGCAAGTGTCTGAGTAGCAATTGGCCCCTTCCATCTAACTCCCCAGTTTATATAATGAATATGATGTTCTGCAGTATGGAATATCCTTTTGGACAGTTTGGGTCAGCTGCCCAGGCTTCTCCTTCCCAGCTTCCTGTGCACCTGCTCTCTGACCAGAGCATGGGAACCTGAAAAGTGTTTGACTTAGAGTAAGCATGACTTAGTAACAACTAAAATATCAGCATTATTCTCACCCTAAATCCAAAGCACAGCACTGTACCAGCTACTACGAAGAAAATTACTCTATTCCAGCTAAAACTATATTATTTGTCAGCTTCAGAGACCTGTTCCAGTGTTCAAAAAATCAAATCCACCAGTTTAGTCAGTGTATTTCCTGAACTAACAATCCAAGGAATAAATCAAAAAAGACACAGGAGCCAAATCATTCTGCTAGTTAAAAACATGGTTTTATTTTCCCTTGTCTCTATAATATACTTTGTAATAAATGTGGGAATTTTGTACTCTCAAGTTTTTACTGAAATTTCTCCATAAATTCCATGAAACATTTTCATACACTGTCATCCCAAAAGACTCAAGAGATATAATGCATTAACAGGTAATCTAGATCAGAAAACAGTCAAGCAAACAGCAACATCACCCTCCCCCACACACACACATACACGGTAAGGTACACTTATGATAATCATGAACAATCTATTTGCTTTGGCTAGGAATAATCAATACACCATTTCAGATGGGATATGAGAGCAGATATCAACATTAGATGCATTTTACTTCAAAGGAATCCTAACATTTTTTTTCCAGTATCTCTTCTTCTTTGCTGCATTATTCTCTTGAAATGCAATTGCACACCATAACAAAACTGTGATCTATGATCTAAAATACATTTTTTTAAAAAAAAAAAGTGTGCTGTTGTGGCCAGAAGATCAGGTGCTAAAGTACATGAGAGTATCAGCTCATCAGGAAATACTCCAGACTGGCAGCTGTGTCCTGCCTGTCTATTTCAAATTCCCATGTCTTCTGGCAACATGTTGCATATCCATTAGGTATTTTGCAAAAGTTATTTTTAAAATTATATCTTCAGTAGCTTGCAACATGAGCTCATTATAGCTAACAATTGACACAAAAAAGTCTTGATTGAAAAAATAAATTAAAATTTTTAGTACTTAAACATACTCCCAACAGTTATTTCTTACGTGATACCCAGCCTACCGAATATTTTTAGAGGATGAGCAGTACTTGGACTAAAATTATTGTGATTCAGGCCATAAAATGTATAATTTTACCACACCTGACAATCCTTTTCTCTTGCTGTTCTTAAACAAGTTGGAAACTAAAATAAAACCACTAACTAAAAATATATATGAACATCAAAAAAGTCTATAATTCATTTGTAAGAAGCATACTTTTAGCTTATCCATGGCCTGTCTCACCCACTATTACCTAGGGGGAAAACTGTGCTGCTGTTTTTATTTTGGGCTTACATTGACTCTTAGGTCACGAGTGTTCTTGATGCTCTCTCTAGCTTCACTACTATAAAATAACATACCTGCATCTGCTTCCGCAACAAACATTATCTTGGCAACAATAAGCTTAATTCTGTAAGGGAGGACTGACGATATATTCTTTAAAAAAAAACAAAAAACCTCCACAAAATAGGGGGGGTAGGGGAAAGAGTAGCTTTATTTTTAAAACTGCCTCATTTCCTTAGGAAGCAACAAAGGGTGAATGGCACATTAAAGATTTAAAAGGAAGGCTGTGAAGACAGTAAGGAAAAATGTTTTTATCAGGAGCTTAGAGTCTCATAATGAGTGACAGCTGATGCCACAAACAAACTAATTAAAGATGGTCTGATGAGAGTAAATATCCCTTGGAGAAGAAACAAAATAGAGTAATGACAGAATTAGAGAGAAAGGAAAAGCTAAGGGTTAGAGGAAAACATTGTTATGGTATAAAAGCTCTGTATTTAAGTAAAAGCAAAGATCTAGTTCATTAAACAATAACTTGTACTGTTTCCATGGTACCTGTCAGAGGAGTGACAAGTTTTTGGGGAGACAAACTGTGCCTTTGGGGAACATGAACTTATATGCTTCTGTGTGGCAATAAATAGTGATTTTTTTTCTTAGTTTGTAGGAAAAAAAAAAGGAGGAAAAATGCCTTTAGATTTTTTTGTACATGTTATGTTACTGTTCATAGGGAATCAAACTCAGATACAGCAGATAAAATTGTTTGCAAAGATGGTTGTGACTACTTGAATTGAGCAGACTTTAGAGAATCACAGAATCAGTTAGGTTGGAAAAGACCTCTAAGATCATGGACTCCAACCTGTCAACTAGACCGTGGCACTAAGTGCCACGTCCAGTCTTTCCTTAAACACCTGAAGGATGTTCCATGACCTTCCTGGACAGTCCATTCCAGTTCTTCTGTGAAGAAATTCCTCCTAATGTCCAACCTGAACTGCTCCTAGTGCAGTTGTGACTGTGTCCTCTCGTCCTGTCACTAGCTGCCTGGGAGAAGAGGCTGAACCCCACCTGGCTAAAACCATTGTCCACATTTATGGAACATTTACTTACATGAATAGTCCAGTACGCTGTTTTTTTCTGAGATGCTGTAGAGGAATGCCTCAGGTTTTCCACTTCCCCCTCCATGTCCAGGGACATGAGCCCTGGCAGCAGATTCCTGCTTTTCCTGACTCATGCTCACCCAATGTTCACTGTAGGCATTGTACAAGTCTGCTCCACCATTTTATAAAATGTAGAGTCCCATCTTAAAACATGTAATTTCTCACTGGCATGCCAATTCTACATTGGCAGCATAGGGAAAGTTCTTAAGTGTGAGGTCATTGACTGGACTCAGGTTCAGAGCTTTTGTGTTTTCCTGCTCTTTTGTTAAGGGATAACTCTGACTCTAGAGCAAACAGCAGAGTTCTAAATACATATATTTATTTTATTTTTCTTCTGTGAGGTTATCTTTGTGAATTGAAATGCTCCTGCATAAGCAGCAATGTGCTCTGTCCTCAGACTGCACAAGCAAGACATGGTGGCATGTCCTACAACCATCTCCCCCCCACCCCATGCCCCTCCTATTTTGCCTAGGTACTGAATGCTTGTTCCTTTTGCCAGGTCCATAAAGACCAAAGTGATTATTGTGAAACGGGAGGGTGGCTTGCCTTTTTTTTCCAAGCAGCAAAGCACATGGTCAGATATTACATATTTTACTCATGTTTTGAACTCCAGCTCTTCATGTTATAGGCGTTTGGGTTTTGTTTTTGTTTGTTTGTTTGTTGTTTTTTGTGTTTTTGGTTTTTTTTTTCCAGGAAGCAAAAGCTAACAGTGATCTTTCAAGGACCAGGAAAAGAAAAACTTTTCTTTCCTATGTGGTCCTTTGGAGGCTGCTGAAGACACTGGAGAGACATGTCTCTTGGTCTAGCTTTCAATACACAGAAAATGGTCACTTGGCAGGGGTCTGGGCCTCCCTTTCATGGGCTGCAAGTGGAAGAATTTGATAGCAGATAAATGTAAGAACCCTTTCCACTTTCTCTGGCTTTCTACAAACACTCCAGATACTAACTGTTGCCTATGCTGACAGCAATTGGCTTTAAGACTGAAAAAATCATGGGCATTTACACTTGCAGTGCAGGTGAGGACCTGCCTGCCTCTGCCCTCAGGCATCTGGCCTGAAGTGAACAACATAAAGAAGTCACTTTTTAAAGGAAAATATTCAGCACTAAGTTTATGCCCTCCATCAGGCCTATAAAACTGAAGACTCAAATGGTTTTTAAAACCCTAGTCCCCAAAAACTGTTAAGACTGACTCTTTTTTTGAACTATTAGGTGTATTAATCAGCAGCTCTGTCTCAAAAATCTAACTTGTGGTGGAAAGGAAAATTTGTGTTTCCAGTGTAGTTGTATTAATGAACTGTTATCCAGTCTAACCTTCTATACTTCTAGATTTGCCACCAAAAACAGTGATGTTTGATATGGCATCAAGGATCTCTGAGTAAGCAAACTTAACTGTTCTACAGAAATTCAGCTCAAATGTCTCCACAGCACTTTGCAGTATCAACATACGTCTCATCAAAATTAATCATTTTTCAGAAGTCTTACTAAATTTAGATTCCATTTTTCTGTAAGCATTCCAGATTTTTTAGTCCACTGTGAGAAAATGATCTTTCCTCTTAAATAACAGTATATTGCTAGCCCTTACAATATTAGAAATAATTTGAAGTTATTTAATTTCTCCATTTCTAAATTTTGAAGATTCATCCTAGAGAACCCATACAAAGTTTACTGGCTTTTAAGTTATGACATTTGTAAGTATTTTTTTCCTTTAGCCTTTTTTTTTCCTTTTCTCCCTGCTTGTAATCCCCTACCCCACCCAGTGGTTAAGGTATTATTTGTAAGGATGACCAGTAAAACTGATCAATTATTAATTTTACAGTGTGTGTACAACATGACACATAGTAATATGTATGAAATGTGTACATTGAATATTTTGTTAGAAGGAAAAACATGATTAAGGAAGAAACCTAACTGGTTGCCTTAATTTGACTACCTATTGCTGAGTCAATGTTGGGAGAAATTACACTCCACTATGATCAAAACAACATGCGAAAGTGGCAGAATTTTTTATTAAATGATAGAATAGGGAATTTTTTAGAGGTTTGAAGGCTTCTGGGAGGAAAAAAGAATACCAGCGAGGTGATTCTGAGTCACCTTCAGAAGTAATAAAGATTTTCCCAGGGAGAAAAGAAATCCCATCTGGAATGTATTACAATACACACAGCCAATAAAATTGTTTAAAAAAAAGTCATTAGAAGGGACAAGTTTGTAGCAATCTTTAATATAATTTAATATCAAGTCTGTGTCAACCTGCAGGCATGAGTTTCTGGTTTTTAAGATTAAATATGGTACAATCTCATAATTTACAAAAATTTGCAAATGGGGATTAAGGCTCGGACTAGTTCATCAACTTATCTCAGACAAATATGGTATTTAGTCAAGTGTTCTTCCATCTTGACTGCACTGATGAATGTAGGAACCAGAGAAAACTACTATAATGATCCACCATTTTTTTTTTTTTAATACCTAAATAATCAGAAAAGGTGGGTTTATATGATTCAGTTAAAAATTAAAAACATTCTGATGCATATACCTGGTACTAACTCATCTACTTCTGCAGTTTACTCAACATCTTAACCCCGTCATGTGGAAATTGTAATTTTCTGGACACACCTTAATCCTAGCTTTCACATCTGTCATGGTTTAGGAATGGTACTCCCCCATTTAGTGCTCAGACTGAGACTCTCCAAACCGTGTGCTACTTGCTCACTCCCACCCCTCCCCCCTGCAGTGAGCTGGAGAGGAGACTCGGAGGCACAAAAGATGAAAATCATGGGTTGAGATAAGATCAATTTACTGGAAACAGCAATGAGATAAGAAAGCAAACAGTAACAGCTGCAATATTAATAACAAAGTGTACAAGATAGGCAAGCAATTCACATGATTGCTCAGAACCAGTGTTACCTGACCACCCTCTCTGACTTAGAACTAGTGTTTCCCCAACAGAAGGAACCCCTTCTCCCCAGTAGAGACTCCCTTCCCCCCACTCTCAGCAGTGATGTGAGGTGGTATAAAATAATCTCCATGTCCTAGTTGTTCCCCCTCCTGGCTACTGCAAAAATTAACCCTGTCCTGGCCAGAACCAAGATAACATCTCATTCAATTGCTTACCATGCCTGCTTTGGCAGAGCTGCACCGAGAAAACATTTAGTGCCCAAGACTTCTTTAGAAAAGTAATCAACAATCTTTTTTAATTTCCTGTCATTTTATTTGTTTAAAGGTACAGGAAGGCTGAGTTACTGTTTCTAAATATTTTGTTAGTTCAAAGATGACAAACAAGTCCAGGCAGTTTACTACATACTTACTCAATCCCTTATATAATATTTAATATTTTCATTCTTCCAGCACTATTTATCTCTTTTGCTATTCAACTGCAAAATAAATAAATCTCTGTAGAATGATAATCCACAAGGAGTTTGGTATGTGAAAATGTGACAAAATGTCACTGCAGTTTCAGAAAATGCATCTGCAAATATCAGTGATGTGTAAAGATTTAGATTAACACCATAGAGATTCATATCTTTTCTCTGAACTTCATGAAAAGTGCTAGTTTCTGGACTTGAACATCAAATACATTTAAGCTAATCTTCAAAAATTAAATTACTATGTTCAGTAAGTTTGCCTTTTTTTAAATCTTTAAATTTCAGGAAAAAAAATAAAAGGAGATTTATAATGAACTGTTAATGTGGTCTTTTTTGTTTGTTTTAATTTCTTTTTAACTTAAGTAGAAATTGGTGATGAATTTCTAAAGTTTCTATGTAATTGGAATTAGGAAAAATATAATCTTGCAACCACTTACACGAAACTTGTTGACCCATGGTACATCAGCATAATATCTCATTGTGAAATAAGAAGGTTAAATATAGAACAGAAAGGAGAAGGGATTTTTTTCTTTTTAATTATCTGTGAAACAGCCAGAAGAAATGTCAGTGCTGAGAATGGCTACTCTTTGAAGAAAATACAAATTTAATTATGAATGTAATTATCTGACTTGCTCTATAAAAATAAAAATAAAAGCAAAAGCTCATTTAACTGAGGCAGGCAGTCTTTTAACAGTAATGGTCCAGAAATATTTTGAATCACTTCTCCAATTCTGAGAATCATTTGAGTTGTGAATAACAACTAAATTTTTTTTTTTATATACCTCTTGAAAAGGTAGAGATTTAGAAGACTACTTAAAACACTGTGCTTTTTTTCAGCTTTGATCAAAACAGTCATTTCTCTCAGGTGTTTTTCTGGCATGATGAATGAAGTGATGCAGATTTTGGTTGTGGGGGAAGGAGAAGTGTGAAAGGCACTTTATCACTCTATTTCCCCATCCTAAGTAACATTTAACTTAAAGCATTAAAGGCTTTTTCCGCTCTTTATTTCAGTGGGAACTTGCCTATTGATTTAATAGAGGAGAAATTTAAGTCACTAAAATAGGTGCTTTCAATGTGTTTCAGTAATAGATTTTGTCAGTTTTATTATCTCCTGAATCTCGTATTGTCACTTTAAATCTGAATAATCTGTATCACAAGTGACATAAAACTTTGCTATATGAAGTCTGCCATTTTGAATTTATCATATAACCTGGTAATTCAGCTGGAACTGCTGCAGGGGCATAAAGCACATTTTGTGATCCTTGTTTCTCACCTTGGCCATTGCCCTGCGTGCCAGCCACACATCTCAATAGCCTGCCTGGATAAAACAGTTTCTCTTGTGCTGGGGGAAACTACAATACCACAAGGAGCTTTCCTCTGGGCATCTGTAGGACTTACTGGATCTCCATTGTGTTTGGGCAAAGATGGAATGGCCATAGCCATCTTGTTTTGTCTTTGTATGGACATTTTTACATTTTTCAGTAGCTGAAAATAACTTTCAAGGAGTGTCACATAGACACTGCAACTAGATAGAATAAGCGAACTTTAATTTTTAACCTGAATATGCTAGCTCCCAACATTTTAACAGGTACTGAAGGAAATGGTATCTGATATGGATGAGAAGCTCCTATCTTTGCTTACTTCTATGCATCCTGTAAAAAGTAAAAAGATAAGTGTATTGTAGTTGTAGACTGGCAGGATCCGATCATGCAATAGAAAAATCTAAGTCCACTTTACAAGCACTCAGCTCAATCAAATACTTCAGAACTCAAACAAACATCCAAACATACATACTTTTTGATAATCTAAATTTTGGTACCTTATATTTTTTTAAACTTATATGTATATATTAAAGAACCCTCAACATAACATAAAAAGGTTATCAATATAATTTTCAGAAATAAGGATCTTAATTCCCTTGGAAAAATATATCTTCCTTGTCGTTTGGTTATTACTCTCTTACTGAGAGAGTAAACAAGGGGTAATCCAATCGCACTTCACTTTGGCTTTGCCCTGAGGGTTTCAGTATCAGGGCAGCAGATTGCACTCAGAGTGACAATTGGGATTTTTAATTTTTTGAACTATTTCTGCAGTGGGCAGGTGTCAGGAAACATTCTATTTTGAACTATAAAGAGAAAGACTGAGAGAGATAAAGTCTTTAGGTTAGGAAGCAAAGGACTGGGAAGTAGATGAAGGCAGAGTCTCTAGAGGGAAGACACTAAAGCTCAGTTTCACTCCCTCATGTTCCCACCTCAAATTTATGCACTTAGCTATGCATTGAAGTGAAGAGTCAGTTCCACAGTGGATTGAGACATGTTCCCATCTGTACTGGTTGGTTCTTTATCTGAATGTAGTATTTTTAGTTTCATATTTGAAAGGAATGGACAGTATTTCATTCATCTTCATTTATAGATTAAATACAACATTGATACATTCCCACAGGTTAGCAATATTCACTCTGTGTTTAAGATGACGTTGCACACCAGAGGAATTTAGTCTTTCTCAGAAACGAATGAAAATATTCCATTAAAAGGCTAACATATACCCTGCCAAAATAGAATGGGAACAGTGAAGTAAAGTAATACATTAGAAACGAGGAATAATATGGTCTTTGAATAATCAGTGGGTCTCATATCTTAGGTCCACACTGTGTTCCCTTCTTTCTTTCAGTACCTTTTTGTTTTTATTTAGATATTACTCTTTATGTTGTTCAAAGCTAAAAGAAACCATATGTCATTGGTAATACACAGTAATCTCTAGCAAGGGAAAATACAAAGGGGAATCAGAATAGTCCATTCCAAGGTAAAGATAAAAAAATAGACTTGACTTCCTCATTATTCCATCTCCTTATCTCTTCCATTTGAGCTTTTTATTCTGTTTGGACTGGGGTTTTTTGGTGGTGGTTTTTTTTTTTTTTTTTTTAATACAGAGAAAGTCTAAAGTGAACAAACCCATAAAATTTCAAAGCATTTGTTGACCTAAGTCACCAAGACTTCTATAGCACTAATAAATACTCTTTGCTGAGGCACTGCTTACGGTAAGATGCATTTTATGCCGAAGGCTCAGAGTCAGAGCCTGCTCTTCTGAGAATATATACACAAGGGTCAAATGCAACTGCAAGAGGAAATTATGTACTATAAACCAATATACTGCTTTAATTTTAACAAAATTGACAAGAATTATCTGCTGCTTTACAGTTGGCTTTCTTTTGCTTTTCTTTTAAAAAATAGATCCTTCTTTAAGAAGAAGCAGAGGAAAAAACCCTTAGTACATTTTGAAAAGAAATTCAAGAACATAGCTGGGAAAAATATGTTAGCTATTACAGCTATCTAATAACCTAAAATCAGCTCCACAATCCATTAACACATTATACTACCATTTTGAGGTCTTTACTGTTTTTCACTGAGATGTATTCTCATGGAAATTTTACTAAATACTTTTAGCAGTTTAACACTGCGATAGTGATTTAAAAATACTTACAGAAAAAGTATTTTACTTCGTACATTAATATTTTTCTTTGAGGATGACATGAAGGTCCAAGCATTTTGTTGTAACCTGGCATACTTCTGATACTCCATGTAAGGGTCCAGTATTAGCCAATGGCCCTTTACTGATGCTATAATGAGTGACAATAAAAATTACTTAATTGTGCAAGAGGCTTTCCCTCTGCAGTCAGCTAGAGTTTGTCTTTCTCTTCTGATGTCTGGAACTCCCACTCATGATCTCTTGCTACAGCTCATTTCCTTCCTGCTCCCTCTTTCATTCATCACACATGTATCTGTTGTGAGTTCTCCTGCAATGGCACAAGGAAGGGCCTCCCATCCGTCTCTCATCTACACTTTTATAACTTCCCCTGAGATCAAAATTGGCATCCCTATAATATTAATGAGAGGAAATGAGTAGTTTATTATTATCACTTAACAGAAAGGCTTAGGTTTATAGTAATCTCTTGCTTCTAGGACATGAAGCATGATGGGAAGAACTGGTGATTTGTGTGGCACTGAACTGCTCTGTCTCTCTGACCTTTTTGAATTGAAGTTCATGGACTTCACCTGTTTTTCCTGTAAAGTCTTATAGAGGTTTATCAGCTTTATGCACTTTTCTTTTTTTTTTTTTTTGGTGTGTGTGTGTTTGTTTTTTTGTTTTTTGGGGTTTTTTTGTTTGTTTGTTTTCAAGAACTATAATTGTGTGACCCAGTCAGAGCAAATGCTATTGCTAAAACAAAGGCTTTAATAATCTTGATGTTAAGGAGGTTTTCCCAACCTAAAATTTTGAATCTTTTCTTTGACTGCATTTTAATATCTATATCACCATGATGGTATGGGTTGACTTGAAAACAAGAATTACATTTCTAAAAAGAAAATCATTGCAATAAAAATTTTGGGGTTGTGCTATTTAAAAAAGGCACTTTGCAAAACAATATCATGGACAGTCAATAGCACAAGGGTTAAAGCACTCACCTGGCTTATTGAAGACAGGGAACTATGTCTCTCTTTTACATTATTTGGAAGAGGCATTTGAGATCAGGTGAGGGCTTAACAGCTAAAGAGCTTTTTGACTTCTTTGACCTTAAACCTAACATGTATTGACTGAATGTATGCAGCTGCTTTAATCCCAGTTTTGCATCTTCTCTGCTTCCTCAAGGTGATTCTATCCCAGATACTTCTGATCAACCTGCCAAGAAAGTAAATCTGGTAGATGGGCTCCTACAGCAAGAGGGATCCTGAGACAGCACACAGCAACTGCAGTGCCTGTCCAAAGCTGCAGGTGCAGACTCCTGCATTGGCCTTGTTCTTGTTTTGTGGTATAACTCAAAGCATAACCACACAGATGCCAGCTGCACCTGATTCAGCACCACTCCTGCAAAGTCTGAGTGATAGCCTACATAAAATTTATCCAACTGGTGTGAAACATGCATTGTCTCTGAATCAGAAAGATTTTCCTTGACTTTTGGGTTTCCTTCTATCCTAGGTGAATATATTAATGCATAAACTGCTCTCCACTTCCTAGCTCTGTCTGGGATACTTGTATGGAAATGCAAAAGGGAACTGACATTTTATGCTGAAATCATGTAAATATTTGGCTTCTGGTACTGAACAATGAACTAAATAAAATAAACCAAACAAACAAACTTGAGACTGTGTTTTTTTTTTTTTTAAATGGCATATTTTTAAATTTAATTAAGGCCTGGAAAACAAGACTATACCTGTGCTAACATTATTTTTGGCAAATGTCTTTTGGAAAGAAGCCTTTGCATACATGTAACAATTGCAAAATTTGTTCTTTTTTCCTTGATTCATATTTATTTGGTTTGAGATAAAAAAAAATAATTTATACACAAATACAATACAAACCCTAAAAAATGTACTTTCACTAGAGGGCAGAAAATGCCTGAGTTTATCATCTACAGAGACACATTTTAGTTTATCTGACATAAAGGCTCTAAAACAGCTGTACTCTGAGCTGTCTAACTTCTGAATCATCATACACCAAGCAAATCAATAACACTCTATGGTAGTCACTCTTCAAGGAGAGAACACTGTGATGGAAATGCCTTCACTTAGACAGTCATGTACTGTAGCTGTACACCGGTGAGTAATAATACTTCCCAAAGAAGTCACCATGAAAAAGAAATAATTGCTCTTCTCAATTCTAACAGGAGTGAGACAAAGAAAGATGAAAAATCGAATTGTCACCTTCAAAAATAACTTTAAAATGTTATAGTTTGCACTTTAATACCTGTGACCAAATCCTCAAAATTCTTGTCATCTATAGATAAATATTTTTGATGGAATTTAACACTACAAGAACCTTATTAGCAAAGGTGACACATACATTTATTATTTCTGAAATAATTGCTTCCCATTAAAAACACTCACAAATTGTATATTAACTAACATATAACCCTCTCTATCACTCACAGAAAGTATCTATAATTTCATAATAATTTAATTGCGTAATAAAATTAAATACTCTGTATATGAAAATAACATAATATTATGCTAAAATGCAATAAGATACACAAAAACAAGATACTGCATAGTGAAAATGCTTTCTAGTTTATGGCATATTTTATAATTTTAATGAAGCCCTTCCTTGTATAGCTTTAATTTTTAAGCCTGGAAAAGACAGAAGAATAAAGCACACTGTGTTTTAATTTATTTTTACATAACTTGATTGCCAACTAAAATGGAAAGTTGGTTAAGAACTTGCAAAAGCAGCAACTCTTACTAAGTTCATCTATCCCTTGTGGAATCAGAATAGTCAAATGCAGTATATTCTTCACTTTAGAATTCTTCACTGGGGTTTTCTGTGACATTTTGTTGGAGTACATTGATCTGCTTGAAAAACTGATATGGCAGACATACTAATTTGCTGGTCTAGAACTTCAAAAAGTATTTGAAAAAGCCCTAAATACCTGTGAACATATTGGTACAAATAGCACACACAGTGCCAGGTTACTGAGCTGAAGGAGAAACTACTCTTTCAGCAATACTTTAAATTGTTCACTGTAACTGTTCTTGAGGAAATAAGCAAATCCTATTTACTAACATTATTCCCCACACAAAACTTAAAAAAGACACTTGTTTGGCTTTGCAGAGAACTTCATAGTGAGAAAGTAAACTGTAATTTTGTTCAGGTTGTCATGTCTGTCAGTCTTCAATGGCAAATTAACTGTTTCATGAATAAGCTAAAAAATACATGGAATATGCAACAAGTGAGAATACACTTGAATATTTTTTTTTTTTTTTTAGATATTCTTTTATGTTAGTCAGTTTCCTGAAAATAAGGCATGTAGTCAATGTAATAGCTGTTTGGTGAAGACCCCAAAATGAGAAACATCACATTAGTCTTTTTGATTTTAAAAGTATGGGGTGCAAATCATTTCACATAACTCTGTATATCCATAATTTAAATGTCTATATTTAATTTAGTCTATATAGCTCTCTTTTAAGGCAAGAGAGCTATGCTCATTTGGAAGTGACAAATATATTATCAAATTATAGTTGATCAATTTTGGTATACAAGGTAATTACAGGATTTGCATATGAATTTCTACATGAAGTAGCATGGACTATAACTTGTGTAAACACCAAACACTGAACAGTTCTGAGTTTTAGTCTAAGTCACTCCGCCTAGAGAAGAACAAAGAACATTTAACACCTGTGCCTCCAATGAGAAGTTCATTTGGTGTGTCTAGCAGTATGCAACTAAGATGAGATATGTTGTCCTCAGGAAGTGTCTATTTCTCTCTGTAAAAGGACTGTAAGGTAACTGAGTAGCGTTTTGATTACTTGACTTTAAAACTACTTTAAATTGATATCACCTACTGATTCTATAGTTACTTGTGTGAAAAAGCAGTGTTGCAAAGACAGTAATGTCTTGCAGGTCCTTCTAAATGTAGCTTTGTCAACAATACATGTGATACCCAGACACATATTTATTTAGGAAAGCAAACAGATGGCTTGAAAATGTAATTAAGTAAAAAACTCTCGTCTGATCCCATCTAAACTATACAGAAAATCAACAACAGCATTTGCTGCTGGGAACATACAAACTGAGCATTGTGGCCTATATTTTTTTCCTGTTTTTCCTTGTGCACTTTGATGAGTCTAACAGACGTTGTATTTCCCATGCTCTGAATAAATGTTTTACCTTACTTTCTACTAACTGCCTGGCACCAACCAATCTCACTAGTACTCCTTCATATTATTTCCCTATTATGTGATGTCAAGCTGCTCCCACTGAGTTATTCAACATGAGCATTTGTACTGAGTCCAGCTGTGAGACAGTAAATCGTCTTCATAAGCAGTCCATATGGTTCTGTGGTTTAGATTTGTAACTAAATCAGTGTTGATAACAGATCAATGTTTCAATTATTGCTAAACGCTGCACGACATCAAGGACTTCTCTGTTTCTCACTCTACCCACCAGCACGGACGGGTGGACAAGTTGCTGGGAGGGGACACGGTGAGCACAGCTGACCACAAGTGACCAAGGGGATAGCATCATACTCAGCAATAAAAGTTTGGAGAGGGTGGGCCAGGAGGCTTTGCCTAGTTGAGCTTTACTCAGAGACTGAACTTGCATTGGTCTGCTCATTGGAGATGATGACTCACTGTTTTTGTATTACCTGGTTTGGTTTTTTTTTGTTTGTTTGTTTTCCTTTTACCTCCCTTCACTTATTAAACTGAATTCATCTTGACCTACAAGATTTTTTGTGCTTTTGTTCTTCCCATTCTCTCCAGCATTCTCCTGAGGGAGACATGACTAAGTGAGCAGCTGGTGGATGCTTAACTGCTGGCTAGGGTTAACTCACCACAGCATTTCTAGATAATCAAAGCAAAACATCAGGAAGCATAAATATCAACTGAAAGAAATTTCTATCTCCTCCTTCTCCCTCTCTCTCTCTCTTTCTTCATAATGTTTTCCGCTATTAGTAATTGTCCTGAAGAAAATTTTTCAAAAGTTTACCAACTTTTATCAGCAGCAAATAACAAACTACCAAATTGTCACATAAAGTTTATGGATAGGAACAGCTGCCTTGTTAATTTTAGTGTCCTAGCTTCAACACTGCATAAAAGTCTGCTTCAAAACTTTCAATTTCAGAGCTTGTACCTTTCCCTCTATTCAGCAACAATTCAACCAATTTAGAGATAATAGTAATAAGAAAATAATATTCTGCCTTTTTACTCGTTGCTATTGAGTACTCAAAAGTTATACTAGAAAAAAAAGTTTAACTAGCTCCTCAAAGTGTATCTGGTTGCTTTACTGTTTTAAGGCAGTGTCTTCTTTTAATAAATATGATATACAAGAAGCTGTGCAACTTATTTTTTAACTAAAATATGTGCTAATAAAAATTATCTCTATTGTGCACTTTTTTCTTTATGCATTTCTATAAAAGTATAGCTGAATCATATCTAACATATGTATACAATTTTGAAAGGAATCTAAGTCTGTCTCAGGTTTGAGGTGAATCTGCCTTTAATGAACAAAACCACAGATTCTGAAGGGCTTTAAAATCAGTATGTTATGGAAAGGTTGAATAAAACGTACAAAGTTTTTTTTCTCTTTAGAAAGAGAAAACTGAAGATGACAGGGAAGCATAAAATAGAAATAATAATAATAATAACAACAATTATAATAAATAATAGTAATAATAATAAAAACATCATCATCTAGAGAAATTTAATTGCTAAAAATTTTAATTTACAGTTGTGGATTTAATACTATAATTACAATCAAGCAATTTAACATTTTTTAATGCAATTAGAAAAATAAATTGTGTGATTTAATTTTTGCTTCTGACAGGTCATATTTCAACCTATCATTACAGCTTTAAGGGTGTGGGGAGGTGGGGTTGTTCATTATTTTATTAGAGTGATATTTTTACTGTATCCAAGCATGCTGTAACTGAAAAGTCTCAAGCATCTCTTGTTTTCGTATGAAATGAGCTGAGTTATATTGAAGGTGAGCATGCTAGCCTGGCTTCAATACTTTTCCTTTTTCAAAAACACCACTATTTCAGTGAAGTCAGATTCTCTGTGCTACTCTTATGCTTGTTACCATTCTTATCTCTTTTCAGAGATCTCTGCTATGAGGGTCTCAATAAATATCTAAGATCTGATTTATCCAGTTACTAAGGCCTCTTTTAGCTCATTCTATTTATTAACCCAGACCAATTTAGAACTATGGAAATCCATTTACCCTTGGGTAAAGTTTTTAGAGATGACAACTATACATACTCTTTTATCAGCTGCTGTTACATTCTAAATCTGAGGTAAAAAGTGGACTTTCACTGAAGGTTGAAATATTGTGTAATTTCAGAAGAGATGGCATAAGTTCATTTATGTTTTGCTTCTCTTCAGAACAGACACAACACTTCACAAAAATAAAGAGGAAAATGCTCAAAAAATTATGCTTTTAGATTGAGAGATAAACAGTGCCTCAATATCTACTTATAAAGCAGGCTAAAACAAAACTAGTTCAACAATTAAGACTGAAAGTTCAACAGAGATTATCTAATTATAAACTGAAATTATCTTACCACTGAATAGACAGAAAGCCCTGATACTCCATATTTGTGCTGCTAGTAAAACCCTAATGTTTTCAATTTTAGCAAAGGCAACTCTAAACTCAGATAATGAGCTAAATAAATCCTAAATTTTTAACAGCTGGAGCAGAGAAATAATAGGATTAGCATTAAAGTCTTTATAGCCAACATACTGAGCAATTTTATACTTCATTTCACTTATACCTCCTATAGTAGTACCTCCTACTATTTTCTTTACTCTTTTGCCCTAAAAAGGGCCACAGCTGAAGCACAGAATAGACCAGGTATTTATATTAGAAAATGTCACTTTCTCTCTCTCACACAGAGTACTCCCGTATTCCCTACTGTCACCAGTTCACTGAGAAGATTTGAGAGGCAAATGACCTTGTTTTGGTTGTGTGTTTGATTGGTTGCATGTGTATTTTTTCCTGCGTTATGAATAAAACCCACTGACTGCATTTGAGAATAAAGTCATCAGATCTTTGAAAACCCTTGCAATGCACTTCTCAGCAGTGGAGGGTCTTACAAATACATCAAATATAATGCTCTGTGTTCAATTAACAGATCAAACACTACCTAAAATAGCAACCTAAGTCTCTCAAGAGACAATCAGTGCAGTCAGCATTGCTCCTTGAGCCAACAGAACTTTTATCCAGAAGGGTAATTCTCCTCTGTGCCAATGACAATGATAAGAGCCTCTGTAGGGAGTGAAAAACCTGCCAGAAACCTCAGCAAATATGAAGAACACTGTTTTGGCATCCTTTCATAAAGATAACCCTTTTACAAAAATAGAAAACTTTATATTAAAAAAATTAATCTGCAGACCTGTACAGGTCTTTTTACACAGAAAAAAAAGAACTGCCTCTTATATTTTACTATTCATCCTACTTGATGCACAACTTGGAAAATATTCAAATAATGCATGATGAGACACATAGAATAATATAGGCAATTACCTCTTCAGTGGTGGGAACCCTGAGATGTGCATGTCCATTGAACATCTCCAATCCACAGGCAGCATACCATGAACACCCCCAGTTGTGGGAAGTTACCTCATTTTGGTTCTTTGGGCTATTACAGGATTTTCCTCCAAGAAAACAACTCTATTTATCATTTAACTATCAAACAGAAAGGATGTTCATGTGAAAACTGCTTGCTATGCTTCTAGGTAAAGGCAAAGCCACACAGGTGACAAAATTGTCAGTACCAAGTGTGAGCTGCCTGCAGCTCCTCTGTTACAATGACCTGGCCAATTTTATTCTGCAGACAACAGATTTGCTGCACACAGAAAAATTCTGAAGGCCAGGGTGTACATCAAGCACAGTGCAACAAAGGATGGCACAGGCCTGAGTCAAGAACTCTTACATGTGAAATGGCCTTCTAGTCAGGACTACTGCAATACCTCCCTTGGGCACAAGGATTACCTTCATCTAATGGAAGAATTTCGGGGTGAATTTTGTTTTACTTTGCCTTGGAGAAAATGACATTTTTGAGAAGAATATTTTTCTATTCAGATTACAATGTCTCCAAATCTCATTATTTGATAGTATGTGTTAAAGGCACAGGATGTATCCTATCTAGTTCTGCTAATAAAAAAGTTAAAAGCTCTAAAGTTGCCTTCCCTCTGTGGACAGTAAAAACAAATAGCCACCCACACAGTATCCTCAGATAGCTCATATACAGTAATATTCTCAATTCTGGCTAGTTTGTAAGGAACATTGAAATAATTTAGATATTCATTGAACTTTCAGTTACAGTTAGGTGAGATGAATGCCAACTCAATTCTGTATGCTATTACATACAAATTTTTGTGTTTCATTTATTCAAAAAAATGCAGTGTGTTTCTCTATCCTAACTGTATGAAGAATTAAAGAAATGAAACATCTTGAGATTGTAATAGTTGAATACTGTGGCTGATAAGGAGTTTTCATATGCCATCATCTTTGCATAATTTTGAGTGTTAAAGTTAGCTGGGAAAAGGAGTTATTTATATTGAGCATTTATTGTCATTTGAATGAAAAAAATCTACTTTTTTTCAGGAGGATATTGGAGCAATGTCAAATCCACAGACCAGCAAAGAGGGAAATAGGAGCAGAATTACTATAGCACTAATAGCAGCATTACTATGTGTATCCAATAAGTATATGCACTTTTATGGCAAACAAACTACTCTCAAGTACCTTACTTGACAGTATAAACAAGTTACTATTAGTCTTAAAACCACAAAATCAAAATTACTGAGACTATGGAAATCAATTTATTCTTATTTAAACATTATGACATTATAACTAAAATGAACACACTTTAAAGCCTTTATTTGGAAAGTAGTACATAAATGAAATCTTTACTTAAAATTTTGCTTTGGCTTCCACAATTATAGAAAGGAGTGATTAACAGCTGTTTGATGAATGAGATTGTCTCCTTAGACCAAATAATTCTGTAGACACAACTTGGAAAAATTTCTGTTATTTTGCAGATATTTAGCTTTACAAAATTATTTGAGGTATAGATTAGAGACTGGTGGTATAGCTCATTGACTCTGTAACTACCTCAATTTACAGCCGTTAAGAATTCGATCAAGTAGAAATCTCACCCTGTGACATTAATGTTAAGGTTTGTTTATTTTTTAATCAGTTGGTAGAGAATGACTTGTTAACCTCTTCTCTTCTGTACACAAAGGGCCACTACTGGACTGTAATCATACCAGAAAAAAACCAAGATATGCTTTACTAAATCAATTTTATAGTGATTTGTATCTTAGTTATCACTAGAGTGCTTTTCCCAAACAAAAAACAAAGCTGCTTTACTCTTATTTATTCATTCAACTAAAAGTCTTTAATTAGGTTTTGAGTTTCATTTCCTTTGTAAATGGACTCTTTTTTTAGTAAATTAAAGCTGTCTTCTGCACAAACTAGTAATAAGTTCCTTATGTGTATTTGGTTATTGACTCAGTATAGGTTTTTTAAGTGCAGAAGTTATGCAGCAAATTATGTCAACAAAATTAAGATGACCAAGCTTCAGCTATATACAAAAATTGGTATCTGAGAGCTGTAAGAATCACAGCACAGTCCTAGGAAGGAGATGACTGAAAAGTTTCCATTGGCTAGAAATGAGAAATACACACGAAAATCTTCTTCAGGACAAAAGCTCATACATGCTATATATGGGGTTAAGAATTTCTATCCAATTATTTTTTCCGAAATCTAAAAAAAAAAAAAAAAAAATGCAAGCATTAGTTACAATTCCAATTACAGTAAAGCTGAAATTGAGAGAACACTGAATCAATAAAAACAACTAACAAATATTAGCTTCCTACTATGTATACCTTTCTTCTGATCTTATGTTACTCCTCCACTGTCCCACTGATTACTGAGGTCAAGAGCATCAGTCTTCTTAGTAAGATGTGGTGGGTTACAACAACCTGTCAGTGTCCTGAGGTTTTTGCCAGAATAAATATATTAATAGTGGAGAGTTCTGCCTTCGATTTTTCTGTTTTTTCTTTGAGGGAAGTTTTAGTTGACTCACATAAGTACACTCCTGCATTGTTTGTGAGTTGTTTTCACAAACTGGAACCTCTGGTGTCACCCTATATCCACACTTTTCCACACCACATTTAAAGCTGATGTTGCTAGCAATTCCCCTCACACTGAATGGCTATCTGTTACTACTATATAATTTGAAACAGATTTAGGCAACAGTTAGCTGACTGTGAGACAATTACTATTACAGGGAAGGCAAGCTAACAACAGCTCAGGACAACGAAAGTGCAAGTGGGCCCTGAGAGACACCACTGCCAGGTCAATTCAAAGCCTGAGGGTTTTTGACAAGTAATGACAAAACATCATATTTCCTGGGCTACAAAAAGGCTACCCTTTGGCAATCCTGCTGTGCTGTTTACTGATCTGTGCATGAAATTGGATTCCAGGGTGACCAGAAAATTTGGCCTTTTTGACCTTTATTACCCTTACAGCTAAGAGAGTTAGCAGCCTTTGCGGCAGCAAAATTACATGATCTAAGCCTTCACAGAAATTTATCAGCAACTGCAAAAGTTGTTGTAATATTTTAAAATAAATAGGATATATTTCATAAAAATAATGGTTATTCAAATACTACATATGCAGACATGCTCAAGTAACAGTGTGACATTTGTCACTTAAAATCTTCATTACTATGAACCCGAAGCATGTCAAAATGAATTATTTCTTTAAGGTTAATGGCCAGTTAGACAAAATGAAAAAATATTGTCAGTAGTTGTTTATCACCTGCCAAAGAACACATTTCAGACTGTCTGAAGTATTATATGATTCACTGGACAAACCTCGAATATAAAACTATTTGGAAGTTTTTTCTGCTTTTCAAGAAGACAACTCACTTTAAATAGGGGGTTGCAAATTTTCAAGATATATGGAGATATAATGACATTTTAATGGAAATATTAGATTCACTTCATTTTGAATCATTTTGATATATTTTCTTTCACAATTGTTTTTCAATCATTGAATCATTAAATGTTCTATGTCTGTACTATAATTCTCAGTTTTCTGAACCCAAAATGTATAAATACCTATGTACAGGTTATAAAGTTTTCTGTCTGGGTCTAGATATAAATACTTTTTATATGTCTGGCGACAACTTTACAAACCAATCTTTCACATGTGAAAAATGACCACAGACACTCTATTGTTGTTGCTGTTGTTGGCTGTTTGGGTTTCTTTTGTTTGTTTGATATGTTTTTTTTTTTTGTTTTGTTTCTTTGTTTGTTTGGGGTTTTTAACCAACTTTCTATATTAAAACCTTAATTGCTTTTCAGTCACTTTTGGAAGAACTGAGCTTTCTACGACCAGCTGTCTCAGGCAACACTTGACAATACACATGTGAGTATTTCTGAAATGTTCCTCAGTCACTTAGAAGTAGTGTTTCTGAGAGTAATTGTGAAGAGTCAGAAAGTAGTAGATTGTTTTTATTTCAGCCATGGTGCTATATAGGCTAAGAGATTTATTGCTTCAGAAATACAGTATTTTTTTCTCAGTTTTCCCTGAGTAGTATCACTGTAAAACTGAAAACGTGAATCAAGAAATAACAGGTAATGCTCAGTGAATCTGGATGAACATATAATTCATTACAAATCTATTTGAGATTGCTTTCCTTAAGAATTCACAATTAATATACTGGCTTCTGATCTACTCTTTTTTAGAAACATATCCAAGGATTTAACTACTAACATTTGCAAAGGTGTTTGTTTGGCAATAACCTATACTGTCCTGAAGTTAATTATTAAAGAAAAAATATTCACTTAGATCTGTTAAAAGCAATAACTTTGCTTTAAAAATTGGGGGGGTGGGGGGCAGGCACACATGGATGGGAGAACACAAAACAAAACAAAACCAACAAAAAAAAAAATGATTGAAAGAGAAGGTTTTGAAAAGTTGGTTCAGAAACTTCATTGTTTCAATAACATACTTCTAGCTATGTTTTCATTTTTTTATGTCAAAAAGCCTGAATAATTCTTTTTTTCTTTTTTAAATATTTGTAAAATATCTTTTTCAGAGGTTTTGATGTTTCAAATAGTACCATCACATATTTACCTCCTGAGTTAACAATGAAAGTGTAAGAATCAGTCAGTTCATCATTCACATATTATGATTATATCATTATATATATTATCATCATTCATTATTATTATTTAAGTCTTGTATTCTTTCCATGCCTTCTTCTAATAGCTGTAGTAACAGTTTTGTCTCATACTTTAAAATGTTGGCTATAGAGATAATGCTGTACTATACTTAAAATCCTGTAATGGTGAAATGGTATTAGAACTGTAGAAATCTTGTAGTACAACTAATATCAGTTACCTTTTCATCCAGCCTCCACAGTTTTCTAAATCTAATTACTTCTCTGTTTGAACATTTTACCTCTAATATCTCAAATATTCAACTGAATTTATTAATAGCTGTGGAAGCAATTGCCAGCATCAACATAATTGTCATTATTTCCTATGCAAGCCAAGAGAATGTTGAACAAAAAATATTGAATTCATCCTAATATTGAAAGGTATACACAGAATTCATCTAGAAATAAAGCTATGCATTATATTTTGTAAGTTATGTAATAAATAATTGCAATGTAGACTTCATTCCATTGAGAAAACACCTGTCTGTGTGTATCATCTCCTAAGACATAATAAATTTTCTGAGTAGAGGAAAAATTAAACCAGATTTGAGGAGTGACAATATATGTGCATTCTGATGTCACTTTTCTTTTAGAACTGAAGGTGGAATGCGTTATTCAAAACAGTCTTATCAGTTTTGTACAGATGCTTTGAGAAAGATGTTTCTACAAAGCATCTATTTAAGCAGATTAGCTTAGATTTGGAATCCATTTTCCAATGGAAAGAATTATCTTCATGTTTAGCACTTAAGTTTTGATTTTACTTAAAGGATTATTAATGTGTATTAAGTGTTCATGTCTTTAAATTAGAAATTGGATGCACTGGTTTATAAATCTTCAAAGACTTAAGTCTGCATTTTTCAGTATTTAAAAATATATTTAGCAAATAGGAATGATCTCAGAATGCAGTTAGTGTACTTTGTGCTCATACTTCTCTTTTTAGACTTGTCTTATAACAATTTGAATATGAAAGAAGTTTGACATATTTCTTCACCAATGTATGTTGTATTTTGTTTCTTAAACCACTTCAAGTGACATCTTCCAAAAGACATCTGAAGGATACAGGTTAAGTTCTATATCTTTAAAACAGCCTAAGACTACTATGAAAGAAGATGTTTGCTCTATTCTTTCCCTCCTCTTCAATGGCAATTTTGCCTGTCTTCCAATATTGCCTCTGTCTTCCTTTGTACCTTTGTATACTGCTGGAAAGATAATCACTGTCTTGTGAATTACAAGTGAAATCTCCATGTATTTTTACTGCAATATTGGCCCTTATATATGAAAGGTTTCCAAAACCCCACGTATTTTTTTTTTATCTCTCACATTGCCATAAATATTAGCTTAGTCAATGAACAAAACGAAATTAACATCATAAAGCAAGTCCAGAACAAAGGAAAATAAATGAGGTAAGTGTTGCAAGTTCTACCATCTCTGTATAACATTCAAATCCAAGTCACAATTTTCAGAACACAGAAGTAAGTAAAGTTGTTTCAAGGATATTTTTATTATTGGATGGTGTATATAAAGGACCTTACCGTTTGTTTACTTTTTTTTTCAAAAAAAAGTATATCTTAAAGCAGTAATGTAGAATATAGTTTCATGTTATGTTAAGTCTTCACACAGTTCTTCAGTATTTTTATCTTGGTATTATCGTCCTAATTTGTATGTCCCTTGCTGCTTTGAATGGTGTGTGCTATGACTTGCATTTAGAGCAAAACCTCAGATTCTTTTAGATAAATAATTGTCAATTAGACTGTAACAATTTTTGAAAACCAATTCTCCAATGCATGTATCATCTCATTAGTGTACAAATTTCAGCAACTTTTACTATTTGGTCCGACATACCATCTCTAGAAAAAGCTAGCATTTACTAAACATTTAATTTTACTTTTTTGTTGACATGAATTAAATTTCAGGATTTCATAGTTAACAGTGTGATACTGTTTGTTTATAAAACCTTATTTAAACACTAAAGGAAAACTCACAGCTACAGGTCCTTGTATTGATGGGGAAATAATAACCACATCATCATATCCTGCAAAGACAATGTGTCTGGGTGCAAGAAACCCAGGTGATTTCTGAAGAATGTAAAAGACAATTTATTGGCTTTCATGGTCAACAAAACACTGGATTCACTGATACCAAAGCTGTCCAGAGTTGTGTAGGCTAATGGCAGACTTGGCTCCAGTTGTGAATACTGGAGAATTGGAGAGGGTGTATCCTGCAGAAAGTGAGCAGTAGCAGAGTAGCAGAATTAGAGTAACATGCTTCAAGAGAGCAGATTTTGGCTTGTTAAGGGATCTGCTTGGAAAGATTCCACTGGAAACTGCCCTGAAGGACAAAGGAGCTCCAGAGAGATGACTGATCTTCAGGAACAACATTCTCAGTGCAAAAGCAATCTATTCCTTGCAGTAGGTCAAACAAGTACATCAGAAAGCCAGCAAGGTCTGAATAGTGATTTTCTGGTGGAGTCCAAATGCAGAAATGAAGCATTAAGAAGGTGGAAGCAAGAATGGTGGGAATAAAGGGACATTGCCCACGTGTGTTGTGTGCAGTTAGGAAAGCCAGGACTCAGATGCCAGGAATCAGATTAGAAAGGATCAAAAAGGACAACAACCAGGGTTTCTCCAAGTACATTACCAATGAAAAAAGGTTCAAGCAAAACCTGAACCTATTTCTCAGTGAGTTAGGGGAACCAGTAACAAAGGACCTGGAGATATTAAAGCATATTAATGCTTTTTTGTGCCCTGTTTTCATTGGGGACCATGAGGACAGAGATGTGTATGAAATTGCTTAGTGTTAGGAGCCTGCAGGCACCACCAGCCCTAATTGTTCTTGCCCAGCTCACCTGAGACTCCCCCCACCCTGACCAATGCCCAGGAACCCATTTCAGCCCCAACTTGGGACATTAGACCCCACTCCAGCAACACTGCAGTGGGTCCAGTCTTCAGCTTCCCCACAACCCTACCCTGCCTGTCATTGACATCTGAGCCTGGCCTCAGCTGTCCCTGTTCCCAGATGCCTGATGCCCAAACCTACCACCTCATTAAAGATATTTCTCCTTTGTTAGTAGTGGTTTAAAGGTTGCACTGTTTTATTCTATATGCCCATTTACCTTGTGTATTCAAAGTCATGTCGAATCATTACGAATAAAACTAAAACATTGATCCTTCGAAGATTTATACATATACTTAACTGTGATTAGTTCCATTGACTTCTCTGGCTGACTTCAGACTGGGGCTATCTATTTTTGGTAAAGTTAATCACCATGATGCTTCAAACTCTACAGTCTTCTATTTATTTTTTTTTTTTAATACTTGAACTGTATTTGATTCTACTAAAATGAATATAGATTTAGGCTATTTATACATCTGAAATAAATATATATTTGAAAACAATTGCAAAATATTAACTTTGTTACCTTTTATTGACTGCAATAAAAAGAGCAAAGTTACATAGCACGTACACCTATTCTGCAAATTCAAAAGAAAAAAAATTGTATCTGTTCAGGTAGTAGTTTGAGTTTTCTGGTCCAATATTTTTATGCATAAACAAATTACAGGAGGCAGAGAAATGACTAAGGATATCCACCACAAAACCTTCCAGATTAAGTTCAAACAGTACCATTAAATGATCAATCCTGGCCTTTTTCAATTACAAAACTCTAAACTTTGTCCAGTTATACCTCTTCTGAGCTCAATAAGTTTTATTTGAGCAGACAATAACTTGTATTTGGCTGAAGTATATCTCCTAGAAAGGCAACCATTCTTTATTTAAAGGTTTCCATAGACAGAGAAACCTACTTCACCCCTTGGTACCTTGTTTCAGTGATTAATTGCCCTTGCTGTTAAAAAGATGTGCCTAAATTCTAATGGAATTTATCTGGCTTCAGCTCCCAGGCATAGGTCCTTGATAGGCCTTTTTCTGCCAGATTGAAGCCCGTTAGCAATGGGCACTTTGCCCCTGTATAAGTACTTATGAGTGCAATCAAATCACTTAATCTTTTTGATCAACCAAACAGACTGTGCTCTAAATCTTCCACCATGAGCCATTCTTTCTGGCTTTTGGAAATGTCTCTTTTCTGTGTCTTTTACAAGGTTATATCTTTTAAAAATACGGATGCTGAACAGAGGTAATATCACTCCTTTTTTTTTTTTCTCTTACTCTTTATGCCTTTCAGTATTCTTTTCTGACAACATTGCAATAGGTACTCATAGCGAGTTGCAATAATCTTTATATCCTTTTCAGAATCATTGTTTTTCAGATTTTCCAATTTATTCCTATTGAATATTTCTTCAAAATTCAACACTTTTATCAGTGTGATCCTTTACTTTGAAATTGCCAAGTGATCTAGGCTAATTCTTCTGACTCTTCTGTGTACCTCTGTTATTAATTATTACCAATGATAACACTATTTATGATCCATAAGCCTTTGTTTTATCCATTGCTATAATTGTTTGACTCTAACAATTACTAGATAATATCCAATGTCATTAACTTCACAACTATTTAGAATAAGCATCTTCAAACAACCATTTCTCACCATTGGCTACTGTTCCAGGTTTGTCGCTTGATCATTTTTTAATTTACTGATCTTTTTTAATTCCTGAATTTTACCAAAGTATTTAATAAATATCATTTAAGAACAGCTGACACAAATTTAAATCAGAGGATGTAGGTATCTGAAGTGGAGAATTTTTACATGCTCTTCATTTATACCTCTGGAAACAGCAGTTTTCTTTCTTCTCTGGGTTTTTATCATTGTTGCTGCTGTTGTTTTGGCAAAATTAGGAAGAGAAGAAAGGCACATAAAGATCAAATGGAGAAGTACTATTTATGTTGCAAATTGCAGAACAGTATAGGCTATTATTTAGAGCCAGTATAAAGAGTGAGAATTTTCTCCATTATTGAGTAACTAATTTTTCCATGATGAGCAAAGTGACTTAACTGCTTTTTTAAACCAATTTCTCCACATTCAAATGCAAAATGCTATACAGTTTTCTAATTGTTCTTTATTGATGAGATCAATAAATTATTCCACATAAAAATATTTCTATGACAAAGCTTATTCATATTTAAAACTGTCACTTGCTTGATACTTTCAGAACAAAAATGCAGTTTACTTTCTTTGAAATGTGATTAATTTCTTGACTTTTTTCTGAAGAGTCATTTCAAATCTCACTCAGAAAATTATCATTCTTCTATCTCTGAAAATGTTTTGCTACTTTTTTTATCAATGCCAGTACCTTGGCAATATGTACCATGACATCATATTCCACTTTTGCAATGGTAGAAATGAGAAGTATATGTAGGCAGTTCCAAAACTGATTTTGGAACAAATGAGCACTTGCAAATTTAATGGAAGTCAAGAGATGTAGATAAACATTATGTGGAGATAATGTTAGGCCTAGCATTAGTGAACAAATGTGTTCACACTGACAACTTCTTAAACTTGACAGATTTGGCTTAGCTTCAATGTACACTTACAAAATCCTCTGATGCATCCAAAATTTGAAATTTGACTATTAAAGTTTCTCTTCAGCTACAGGGGGGAAAACAGTTTAAAAATTTATGGATTTTAAAGAAGCTAAACAATTGGCATACAAGACAGCTTCTCATTGATCTGTGTGCCTAATAAAGCTAAATGTTAGGAAGACTAATGTACCATACTGATGTTTTAGGAATTTCATTAACGTATTTGAACGACTGTCATAACTCACTCACCTCTGCTGAGTTTATGAGCCATGGGTTTTCTCCAGCTCATAAAATCAACTTGCTTAGCACAATACAGTGACTGATAGCATCAGAGGCAACATCTTATGAAGCAAGGTGACTCTTTTTTTTTTCTTTTTTTTTCTTTTCTTTTTTTTTAATAAGTTCTGTAGGACAGTGCAGAGATATAGAAAAGACTACTGGATAAGAGTCTGATGAAATATTATTCTGACTTAGAGACAAGGTAATTACAAATATCCTATGTTTGCTGTTCTTTGTAAATGTTGAATGTAAACTGTGACAAAATGCTAACTTCTGAAATACTGAGAAAATAATTTTGATTTTCCACTTTTTAAAATGTAGTACAGGTGGCATCAAAGATTACAATGGTAAACAGTAATATGCCTTTCTGACAATGGTCTTTACCTTATACTGAGCCTTCATCTAAATATTTTGAAATGAGGGACATTTACAATTTACCTTTACATGGAATAAAAGAGTGTATCTACATATTTGTACACATTTTTTCATTATTAACCTCAAAGCCATTAATTTTTCAACATTATTTTTACCTCTTTCTAGTCATTGTATAGTGCAGATATCATCTGAGGTAGTCATACAAGTCTCCCTTTATCCATGGATCAAAAAAGGCACACCCACAATGCGATTTCTGCAGTATTAATGTCTTTCAATAACTGCAAAAGAGACCTAATGAGAACACCTCAAACGTATTGTTAACGATATAATCACTAAAAGTTAGACGTAGTTGATCTTATTACTGGTTCCCAAAGCAGAATCTCTATTTTCAGCCATCACCTACAAGGTATGGTAAAAGATATCCCAGACCTGGTTTAAAACAGTCAACTCCCTGAACAGAAAGCAACCTAATGAAGTGAAAGTAAATTTGAATTTTGGATGCTTTTAGCTGCATTCACATAGCCCAATCCTATGCAAATAGCTCCATTGGAATTAAACCTTAACACTTTTTCTAAGTTCCAGATAATACCTTTACCAATGTGGGTTTAACAAAAAGATTTTATGGAATAGAGGAGTTATCTCTCAGCATCCTAAATTCCAAGTTATTAATTCTGAATTAGTCTAATAGTGATTAATAATCTCTGAATCTATAAAATACTTCTATGACACAAAAAAAGAATGCATAATATACTTAAAGAAAATAAAGTAAAAAATAATACTATGATACACAGCAGGTGAATGAGTTTTTAGTTTTTATTATCCAGTAAATTTTTGGTTTAAAAAATCCTATATATTAGAGGTTTTCCTTCTAGATATTTCTTACCCTTAATACAGGCTACTTTTACTTTTCAAAAGTGTTCTAAGTCTGAAATTAACTATGTACTTTTTTACTCAGACTTGCAGAAGATCTCATTTTCTTGGAGGGGTAATTGCCTCTTAATGTATGGATATAAACACAAACAAGTGTGAAGCCATCATGAAAATCTATAGTCTTGGACAGAGTTTGTGCTATTTTTGACCCATTGTATAGTGCATATATATTGTATATATTAACATTATAACAGCTGAGTTTTCCTGCCTTTTAGAATAGAATGGTTTGGGTTGGAAAGGACCCTAAAGATCACCTAGTTCCAAACACCCTGCTGTGGGCAGGGACACTTTTCACTAGAAAAGGTTGCTCAGAGCTTCATCCAACCTGGCCTTAAACACTTCCAGGGACTGATCATCCATAACATCTCTGGGCAGCCTGTTCCAGTGCCTCACCACACTCACAGTGAAAAATTTCTTCCTAATATCTAATCTAAATCTACCCTCTTTCAGTTTAAATCCATTCCTCCTTGTCATGACACTGCATGCTCTTGTAAATAGCCTCTTTCCACATTTTCCGCATCAGTCATGGATGCAAAAGAATCTGATGGGTATTAAGATTTCCCTTCTGCACAAAGAGCTGCAGGTACAAAGAATGACTGGAACTGACAGCACTGCAAGGAGGACTTGCCAGCCATGTCAGTATTACAGGCTAGTGCTTCAAGTAACCCAATTACCTAGCGAAAGCTCAGACATATTACCCAAGGAATGAGGAAGCTAAAGATAAGTAATTTTAAGCTATCACCTGAACCAAATCTTTCATGTAATGCAGAGCACTTTAAGCAGAGAGTTTTTCAGTATCTGTATTACTAACTGAGGCCTAACTGATAGGAAAAGAGACAGCCAGGCACACATTGTGTATCACTATGGTAACAGACACTGTAAAAACAATCATAATAGATTCAAAGTCATTGAAGAATAAAAGAACAAAATATAACGAACAGTATATGAGTAATACTATTGCACACAGTGGCCACAGCAAATTCTCTAATCTGCCTGGGACAGCATATCAGCATTGTGTAATTTGAAGTCTGAAGTTGCTGGATTACTACATCTACAGTAAAGATTTTGGAAGGATTTGGAACTTTTTGGAAAATTCAGAAATTAAGGAATCATAGAAGCATCAAGGTTGGAAGAGATCTTTAAGATCATCAAGTCCAATGGTCAACCCAGCACTACCTCTGTAACCCCTAAACCACATCAGGCGGTGCCAGATTGACATCTCTTAAACACTTTCAGGGGTGATGATTCCACCACCTCCCTGGGCAACCTATTCCAATGACTGACCAACATAACAGTAAAAAAATTTGTTTTCTAATATCTAATCTGAATCTTCCCTGTCTCCATTTAAGGCCATTTCCTCTGGTCCTCTCACTACAGACACAGTAGAAGAGACAGATCCCCGCCTCACTACAAACTCCTTTCAGGTGATTGTACAGAGCGATGAGGTCAGCCCTGAGGTCACTCTTCTCATGACTAAACAAGCTCAGGTCCCTCAGCCATTCCTCATATGACACGTTTTCTAGACCTTTCACAATCCTTGTTGCCCTTCTCTGGACATGTTCCAGCACCTTGATGTCCTTTTTAAAGTGAGGGCCCAAAACTGAACACAGTATTTAAGATGCAGCCTCACCAGTGCTGAGCACACAGAGATGATCACTTCCCTTGTGCTGCTGGCAACACTGTTCTTGATACAGGCCAAGATGCCACTGGCCCTCTTGGTCACCTGGGCACACTGCTGTCTTATATCCAGCCTGCTGTCAGCAAGCACCCCCAGGTCCCTTTCTGCAAAACCACTCCCAAGCCACTCCTTCCCCAGCCTGCAGTGCTATTGAACCTCATGTAGTTGTCATCAGCCCACTGATGAAGTCTGTCCAGGTCTCTCTGCAGAGCCTTCCCACCCTCTAGCAGATCAACATTCCCATACAAACTGGGTCATTCCTCCTATTGTAAAGAAGACATCTGAAATATGTCAGAGGCACATTCTTGCTACACTGACCATTTCCCTGGAATGACTATTAAAGGAAACCTAGACTATCCCTCAAATGTGTGTCTACAGTAAAAATAACTATGAATGAGACAAACCTCTTGTCATGAGACTAATTCATAACTTTGTATGATATTTTAACCATAAAATGAAAAATGTCTCTAGCTTGCTGTATGGTTTTGCTGGGTTTTGTGTTTTGGGTTTTTTTTATTTATTTTGGTTTGGTTTGGTTTTAGTTGTGTGTGAGTGTTTTGGGGGTTTTTTTGTCTGTTTGTTTATTTCTTTCTCTTTTTTTTTTGTTTGATTTGGTTTCCGTTTTTGTTGCTAGTGGTTATGGTTTGTAATCTTATATTAAGTAATGACCTAGTCCAGGACAACTCTACTAATTACTGGCTGTCCTCAATCATCTCTTTGTCTATTAGTTTTTGATCTTTGGTGTGTTTTTGGTGTTTTTTTTTTCACACTTTAGCATTTTAAAATAAATGACATTGCAGAAATTGTGTATCAAATATAATTCTCCTACTAAAAAGCTTCCTAGATACCCTTTTGAGGCTCTTTAAAGCTTCTTATGAACTGGCAGAAGCGTCTTAACAGCAGATTGAAATTTTTGCCTTAGAGAAATAGAAGTTTGGGCCAAAAAGCATGTAATATTAAATCGAAGGGGAAAAAAATGAAAAGAAAATCATTGTTTTGCAGAATAGAGGAAACTTCATAAATCCTACTTTCTTTGTACAAACTTTAGTTCTTATTCTAAACTTGGAGGCATAATATAAGCCTGGGAAAATAAAAGCTTGGAGCCTCTACAGGCAGTCACTAGAGGGAGCCATGTTCATATGCAGTTTATTACAGGCCACTGCAAAGCTTTCTAAAATAACTCAGCTGATGAACAAAAGAGAATTTTTTTTTATTTGCTGCAGTATCCTTATATAGGAAGAGAATGTTATATGGAAAACATCAGACCCTTTCCTGACTGAATATGCTAGTCAAATGAAGGATCACGGTAATAACATTAAAGGTGCTGCTGCAACATTAGGTTTGTTCTATTCTGTGATTTTTATGTACTAGATTCACCAAGCAATTTAAGCACATAATATTAACTTCCTGGGTATTTTAGTGTGCAGATCTAAAAACCACAAGGGGAGGAAAAATCTGCTGTACTGTTGCTTAACCCTGTCAATAACATGACAGTTGCTTTCATGTTCAGCTTCAAAGTTTCTGAGTACTTTTATATTAAGAACTGAGTGTTACAGGGATTGCCTTTTTGGTAATCAGTGACTGGTGTGTTTTTCTGACAATATAACTAGAAGACCCATAGATATTTTCACAGCTGAAATATTTAAAACATATAAAGATTGAATTCCCAGTGAAATGCAGTTGCAGCCATTTTCTTTGAAAACACAGCTGGAGCTTTTTCATGGGGATAATGGAGGTGATCCTTCACACTGTGAAATAGGAGTTTGAGATCTTATACAATGGATAAAGAAGGGGGAAGGGAACACAGCAGCTATAGTACATGCAGTAATAAATATAGTTCTTGCACGAACCCTTCTTCATTTTGTCACAGAGTAGTAAGCCACTGTTCATTAGCTCTTGCTGTTTGAAAGGAATCAACTCACTACCAAGAACCCCTGTCATGCCACTATACTATGAGGCATATGGTAAGCATTACAGCTTTCAGGTTTTATAAACAGACTGAGATATGAATTATGATGCCAAATTCCTCTTCAACACTAAGAATAAGGAAATTTTGTGTAAAAAAGTGGTGCAATTTTAAGATCTGTTGGTACACATGCATGTGGAAAGTGTGATAGTACTTAGGAGTTAGCAGAAAAGTGACTTATAAGCAAAAGTTTTCAGATTCTCAACTTTGTGCCTAGGGAATTACAATGAAGTGTGTTTTAATCATGTACATATATACATACAGGTGTATTTATCTGTGGGAACTGTTTCATGGTTGTTTTTCTGTCCAGGTTTGCAGAGATCAGTCTTCCCCATGTTACAGCTGCATGGGAATAACTGAGAAAGAAAGCAAACAACATACCTCACCTGGGAAAAAAAAAACCAAAAACCCCAAAACATAAAAAACCAAAAGCAACAAGAACAACAAAAACTACCCCCCAAAAAAGAAGAAAAACTCAAAATCCCCTCAAAACTAAGCCAAAAAAACCCCAAAATAAACAACCAAGCCCTGTACAAACTATGGAAATTACAGTGTTAGCAGCAATTATTGGTCTCATTAAAAGATTTAATATCATAGGTTAAAACAGAAATTAAAACCATAAATATGTAAATTGTATATCACAATTGATTTCTGGGTTTTTTTTCATTATTTTTCTTTTTACAATCATCACTGTATACGTCAAATCACACAACTTCACTGAATAAAGATCACTTTTTTTTGGATTCTGGAGAATAAATTTCCCTTTTTATTTGTGGTTTGGTTTTAGCAATTTTCTTCTTTTGACCCTGTCTTATTGAAACTTTTAGGCTACTATTTCTGTGGCATAAACATGAACCCATTTGCAGTTTAACAATAAGGCACTTATAGACTGAATTTTAACTATTTTTCATATACTGTTACTCTTTTGGGAGGAAGTTTATGGATCTAGACATGTAATTTTTCTGATTCAGTGTGGTTGTAAGCATTGAGAATTCAAGAAAAGCAACAAATTTCCTATGGCTTATGATGCCACTGTAGGAGTGGACATTGCTTCTCTAGCTCAGAAAACACGTGGAGTCAGTAGTATGAGTTCCAAGAGAGAAGATCAAGTTCAAGTTAATGAACTTCTTGCATAAACTGGCTATTTTTTATTTTTAAATATAAGCTGCAATTGATGAAATCTTTCTCAAATTAGATGGTAAGCTCTTGCAGGAAATAATCTGCCTGTGCATTTTTCAGACTCCATAACAGTGGAGATCATTCTTGCATAAAAGTTATTTGCCCACTCTCTAATAGAGTTGTGCATTAAATTTTGATTTTAATAAAGCCAAACGTTGACATTTGGGAGATGCAACAATCTTCCTATCTGTGGTACAAATGTAAGGCCTATGACTAATCAGAAAATATATTTTTTAGACTAGGTTGGACAGGAATGTTTTGATTATAGACACATTTTCACATTTTGTCTTAGACACATGTATCATAAGTGCAGAATCTTCCCATTTTGAATTCTGGGACTGGAGCAGATGGCAGAGATGTATTTCAAATAATGGTACTTGACATGTAATTTCTATAAATACCTACACAGCTACAAGGTGTTATTTGTAATTTTTCTCTCTTGAGAAGAAACTAGAAATTCTCAGTCACTTCGTGGTAATTGTTCTTGAAATTCATCATAAATGGAAAATTTCTTTGTATTTTTACCTTAAGGTAAAAAGGCAGATATCAAGGCAGATGTTTTTTTGCATGTTACAAGATTCCCAAATGTCTCCACGGCCTAGTCATAGAATCAATTCCTGTGGCATACTATGCATAGATATATAGAAATACTCTCATAGAAAAAAATATGAAAGACTTATTTTCTCCAGTTTTATAAAACAGTTATCAAGTTTTCCTGTCATCATACAGGGGACTACTGGAAAAATTGAATTGCTTTTCTAACTAAGAAAGACTATATAAATGATAAAACATATCATATATCTGACTTAAAGTGAATTTATGTATTAAAACCTTTTTCCTTCAGTTCCTTGATGCAGTAATTTAGATACTGAAATGTTAGCTATGGAGGGTAGACAGTTGTACACTATACCAAAAATAATGTTTTGGTTTTATGCCACTGGTGGGTGCTCTTTGGGAGAACAGTTAGTTCTTGTCTCAGGCAGAAGAAAAATGAAAAACAGTCTTAGACATCCTAGCAGAGCTTATGGTAATATAAAATAAAAACTAACGCTTGAGACTCTTTAGCCAATTTCCATATGTTGTGTTCAGTTCCAGTATCAGTATTGTCATGTTTTCAATCAAGGTTAATGCAAACAAAACAAAAGCTTCAAAAAATTAGATGCAACTAATATAAAAAGTCTTTCTAAAAGCAAGTGAGAATGAACAGACTGTGTGATTTAAATGTTCTTTTAAATTTTTAGCAGCTTGAGATTTATTTTATATCCCATTTGCTCTTTATTCTTTTAGTTATAGTAAGCAGGTAATGCTTCCTTTGCTGCGAAAAAATGTTGTTGTTGCCAACTTTGCCATCTAAGCTTCATTTTTACAGTTCTAGTAGCATCAGTTTGTCAACATAAAAGCTAAAATATTCTGAACTCAATCAAGCTTTCTCAGGTTTGTCTCCGGAGATGGCATTAAAGGGTTTGGATAGCCTTATCTGTTCAATACTAAGACTGTAGCTTCTGCAAAGTGCTCGCTAGTGATTCTTTTCAAAACTTTTAATAGACAGCAATATGTCTGTCCGATCATATACATACTTCTTACCTTGTCATCGTAGGTACTTTTTAAAACAGTGTGATTATATTGCTACCCTCTCAGTCAGTTCCATATGGACTGCTTAACATGGAAAAAAACCTCAGACATTTGATACCATCCTTTATTTTGGTATAGTTACTGCTGGAATTCTTTAGGAGATATAGACAAGTTGTAAAGTGGACTGCCTCAAACAAAATATCCAAGAAGTCTATCATACAAGAAAACTCTTTCCTGTTTAGGAAGTTGAAAAAATTTATTTTAATAAAGAAATACGGTGTAGAACAAAACTCAAATTTGAGCAACATCACTTATCTTGCACAGCTTTGAAGAATACAATTTAATATTTTATGAGATTGTGTAGATTTGTATTGGGAAGGTTACTTGTATTAGGAAATACTATTTCTATTGTTGGGTGCATATTGAATTATTTCAGTGAAGCAGAACAGCTCTGATTGTGTTACCAAAAAAAACCCCAAAACTATTTTTAAATGCAAATTTCAGTCACAATACACCATTTTTTTTTAGTTCTACAAACTATGTGCTATCTTTTAGGATTTTAAATTAGTGCACAGACAGATTTGAGGTTAACCTTAATGCAATAACTGTTCCATTTTATGTTTTTCCAAGCAAATTATAAGCTTTTGCCAGTGTTATGGATTTATTTTTGCACACACTTTGCACCACATTGCACTGGTGGCACTCTCACAGGCACTTAAGTTAGAACTCTTTATCTTCTATTTCTTCAGCAAAATCATACTGTCACCTTTTGATATATCACTTTTGGAATCAAAAAGGAAGGAAAAACTAACATTTTACCTTTAGCACTGTCTTTTCTTACTAATTTAATTTTATAATAGTGCCCTCTGCATGGAACAGGGATTTTATTTTAGTTGAAGTTATAGTTTTTTTACACAGATGACACAACAATAGAAGAGTTGCCATGCTGGAATAGAGCTATAGCTACTCTTAGCTGATACAATGCCTCTGGTGGTGGCCTATGCTCTATTAAAGAAAATGGAAATGTCTGTAGCAAAGAGGACATAGAGAAATTACATCAGCATTTTTGTGAGGTTAAAACCTTGGATGGAAATTCATAGTCAAACTAGTGTAAATCCAGCACCTTTTTAGGGGGCTAAAAGTAATGCATGAAATACTGCATTTGAGCATTGTTCATGGGAATGGCAATACTGAGTTCAACCTCCATCAGAATGAACCCCAAGCATACAGCAAACTACAGCATTTGAATAATATGGTGCTGTTTGATGGTAATGCACAGAAACTGAGCAGCCTTTCCTTGGAAGGAAGAAAATAAATTATGCAGAGAAAAGCTGGTTTATTTACACAGAAAAAAAAAAAAAAAGAAAAAAAGTAAGAGTCTTTCCTTGGAAGGAAGAAGATTATTTATGCAGAGAAAAGTTGGTTTATTTACATAAGGGGAAAAAAATGTACAATGCTTCTGTGCCCAGCTGCAGAACTAGTTCCGATTTTGTTTCTACGCATTGTCAAATGCAAAAATGCATAAACAATATAAGGAGTAGAGCCTTAGTTGAGTCCTTATTAAGTCATAGAGAGTAGAATTTATTTTCACATTTATTTTTCTACTTAAGCACAGAAGGACTGTTACAGGAGATGGATGCAGATGTTACCTTAGAGGCAGTTGGCTGGGATAAAACCATTCCATGCAATGAAAATTATGAACACTGACTTAAGATCTTGAACATGCTGATCCTACACACAGCTCCTCCAAGAAACCAAATGCAGGGGCCCATCTAACATTTTATGACTCAAACTGCTATTCAAGCAATTCTATGGAAATAGTTGGAAGAGATTTTCCTTACAGCAACTGAGTCAAAGTTCTGTTATTGAGATGGGGAGAAAATAAATTAACTAAGCTAGAACAAGGAATAAAGACATCTTTAAAACAAAATAACAACAACAACAANTTCTCATCAAGTTTGTTCCTCCTGTCTAGGCCTCAATTTTCTTTTTTTCTAGACAAACCCATATATTCTAAGCTCTTCCTTGAAATACAGACAAGTATCTTAAAGCATGGACCTCACAGTGTCATACTGAACTCCCTAGCCTTTTACTGTAGTGAAGGCTATTTCAGAGAGAACAGTCTCTGTCTTTCACTGAATGTTGACCTGTTGGCGGATCTTGACTTCACACTCAGTGCATAAAGGGATAATTTTCTCTTCATTGTACAAATACTACCTAGCAAAAGTTATTCCATAATACTATCTCTTCATCTTTATTAAGTCAAAATGTTTTATGTTATTATGTTATGTTATGTTATGATGTTATGTTATGTTATGTTATGTTATGTTATGTTATGTTATGTTATGTTGAGACTGACCCATGTTGCTCAGTTATATTGAGAACTTATAAAAAAGCACCATAAGCATTTTTTTCGATAAAGCTGATGTTACCACAGCCAGAAAAATGACTTGTTCCTGCAGTTAAGTATTAAAACCTACAGAGAGTTCAATATAAACACAGATCGATTATTCATCATGTTCATGTATGTGTGACTATAAATTCTGTGTCTTCATTTCTTTTCATGGCTTGAATGGCTCCAAAATACATATCTTAGTTTCTTTATTAAAGTAGTTGTNAAGGAATAAAGACATCTTTAAAACAAAATAACAACAACAACAACAAAATAACAGGGAATAAAACCCTGACAACAGCAACACAACCAACCAACCAACCAGAACAACAAAATAAAATTAAAAGCAAAAAGCACAAATCCAATTAAACCAAGTGTATTTTTCAAACATGCTATGAAAAGGAAGGAAGGGGGGAAGGGGGGAAGGAAGGAAGAAAGGAAGGAAGGAA